>CAUYSK010011109.1:0-19696 GCA_963575035.1 Avahi laniger | reverse complement strand
CAGGAATTGATAGTAGGAGAATGTACTTTGTTTTGTGTGGAACAAATTGTTTGAGATTAGAAAAATGTGTTCTCTTTGATTGTAACTAATGCCATTTGCTTCTGTAATCGTGCTTGCTTTTAGTTGTTTGTTAAATATAGGAGTAAGAGCAGGAGTGACTCCATGACAAGCTGAATTTCCTGAAATAGGCATAAGTTTCAGTTTCCCCGACCGAAACACGGACCAAAACTGGCGCCGGTGCGAAAATTGAAAATCCCAAGGCTCGGAGCCAACCAATCAGGAGTCGAAACAATCCGCCACTTTCAAAGGGACCAATGGACCGGGGCGGGGGGGATGGTGTGCCCAGCGTGTCATGTGGAACCTGCGTGCCAGTGTGCCACTGGGGTGTCGTGTGCAAAATAAAGTATAAAAGCTTCACTTTTACCCCAGGGCGGGGTCCTGGTTCATAGGGGAGGCCACTGCATTGATGCTCTGGGACTTGGACCCTAGCTTGAGCTAGTCAATAAACTCCTTTGCCATTTGCAGCCTCGGTGACTCTGCCTCTCTGTTCCTGGGCCGAGGGGAACCGGCTCTAACAGAGGTAGCAGCCAATAACTTCTAGAGCAGAGCTCGGCCAAAAAAGATGGAGTCGAATCACATGGCATACGTTTAAAGTTGAAGTGAAGCTTCCTAATTCCCTTTTCCTCCTTTACCCCTGTGAATTTGGGGACCGGTATGCCTGGGCATGCCTGCCAAAAGAGAGATGATTAGGTCTGCAAAGCGGACCAGCTTTACCCTTCTAAGGGTGTGCTAAATGGAGACTGGACTGGGCCTACCCAGCAGGGAATAGGGAATGAACTTTTAGTAAAAAGTAGCCCCAACCACTAGAAAGATGTAGACTAATTAATGTCCTGATGTGACATAAGAAATATACATTTTGATCTTTGTCCCCAGCTCCTGGCTACAACTCCTAAAACTCTTGTAATTTCTTAAGTGACAGGAGCCATAGGAGCATCTTTTGTTATAATATTTGGTTTGGTTCCTGGATCCTGCAACAGCTCAAGAGTGATAAAGGTGAAAGGAGCATCTTTCGTTGTTCACGACAAGCCCTTTTCAACCCACATCTCAGTTTACGCTAAGGAGGTGACTTTTGGAAAGCCCCTAAGGATGGGGGCTGGTTACCAGAGAAACCAACCATGTAATTAGAGGGTTGGAGATTTCAGCCCCACCCATCCCGGCCTCTGGGGAGAGGAAAATGTTTGTAGATTGAGTTGGTCACCAGTGACCAATGATGTAATCGATCATGCCTACTTAAAGAAGCCTGCATAAAACCCCTAAAGGACAGAGTTCAGAAGGCTTCTGGGTTGGTAACTATTTACCACCCAACTAGGTTATACTGCCTGCTGCAGAGAAGGAAGCCAATGCACAAGACAGCAGTAGATGCAGCAGAGAAAGTGTTTAATATTACAGCAAGGAGATCCAAGCAAGGAGATAGGAGGAATTTCTCAAATCCATATCCCTGAGAATTTGGGGCCAGGGTTTTTAAAGATAGTTTGGCAGACAAAGGGCTGGGGAATTGGGTTTGCTAATTGTCTGGAGATGAACTCATAGGGTTGGGAAGCAGAAATTGTCCTCTTGTGCTGAGTAGAGGACAGGTAGAGGGTTGCAGGACCTGTTGAGTCAGTTCCTAAGTACGGCAACTGGTCTGGTTGGTGTCAGTTGGTCCACTTAAATGCAGAGTCTGGAAAATATCTCAAAGATCAGTCTTAGGTTTTACAATAGTGATATTATCTATAGAAGTGCTTAAGAAAGCTACCAATCTTATGACCATCAGTTACGTGGCTCCTGAGTAGTAAATAATTACAGGAAAGCAAGTTAGGGAACAATGACGGGTTATTATTTTTTTTTTTCACTATGCTTATACCTTTTCAGAGTTTGGGACCCTACCGCAGTTCCCACCTTATGGCCCTATATCAATTTTATAACGGGCAGTTTCAACTACATCAAGATACTGGGACAGTCGTGCACCTGGAGAGGGTATGGAAGTGCCATGTCCCTCACTCCATACTTTGCCCTATACATCTCTTCCATTTGGTTGTTCCTAAATTGTATTCTTTATATTAAACCAGTAAACATAAGTCAGGTGTTTCCCTGAATTCGGTGAGCCATTCTAGCAAATTATCGAACCTACCCAGGGGGTTGCGGAAACCCCCAATTTATAGCCAGTCAGCCAGAATACAAGAAGGCCTGACTTTTGACTGGCATCTGAAGTGAGGGCAGTCTTGTGGGACTGAGCCCTTAACTTGTGGGATCTGACACTAACAACAGGTAGACAGTGTCAGAATTTAATTGAATTGTAGGATGCCCAGTTCGTATCCGCAGAAAATTGGAGAATTGCTTGATGCATAAGAGACCCACACATTTGGTGTCATAGAAATAGTTGTCATAGTTATGTGAGCATAGAAAAAGATATTTTTTCCCTTTTACCTGAGCTTTGACCAATCAGATTAATAACTCCTCCCTTCTGAAGGTAACCAGTAAAAAAAGAACAGGGCAGAGGGGGAAAGAATTCCTTTCTATGTTCCCACATTTTGTTCTCTCTTAATCCATTGGGAAGATGGGTGGAAAAATCCCCTATGAAACAAATGTATGTACATTATCTATTTGCTTCCCCATCTAAATTAAACCTCTCAAGAATGAGGGCCAATGCAAGAGGATTGCTTGAGCCCAGGTGTTTGAGGTTGCAGTGAGCAATAATCACACCACCGCACTCTATCTAGCCTGAGTGACAGAATGAGACCTTGTCTCAAAAAATAATTTTTTTTTGCAACAAAGATTCCATTTTCAAAATAAAGAAAGAAAGAAAAAGAACAGGGGCCAATGCATCATGCGTACTGTTTTTACATATGGTGGGTACTCAGATATCTGTTGATAACAGCTATGACTGTCATTTAGGAGACATCATTGCAATTTTGGTTGACAAAACTGTGGCCAATACAGAGATACTAGGTTTTTGTAACCTGGGATTCTGGGGCCATAGTTTCTGTCTCTTCTTCAATCTTCATTAGATATTGACATAGAAGAATATTGAGATGTGGATCTCAATGGAAATGTGGACAGTGGAAAGAAAGTGAGTCTCTATAAATATTACATATGACCCCAAGCAGATGGATTTTCCAAGTGTATAGAAAATCAAAATTCAATTGACCTCAGTAAATTAAAGAAATGGTCACCGATAGCAAATTAAAAGGCACTAGAATAAATGGAAAGTATAAAAGTATAATTAAGGAACAAAAGAAGCATCACATACACATAGAATTCAAGAGAAAAACTGGTCACACAGAAGTGTGGCCAAGAAAGAACAGATAGATGTAGCAAACCAATAATAGAATGCATGGAAAAATTGGGGACTATATTAACAGAAGCCTGGGAGGACAACTTAACTTTCATCCCTGAGACCTAGCACGGTGCCTGGCACATGGTGGATATCGATACACATTTACTGAAAAAAGTATGTTTGACTTTAGTCAGATCTTCCATGCCATTCCCTTCTTCTGAAAAGCTTTTGCATAACCAATGCCTATCCACTCTTCAAGACCCAGCTAAAATACGACATCTCCCATGTTGCCTTCCCTAAAATCCACCCCCTTCCCCAGCTGCAAGAAAGGGCTCCATTTCTGAATTTTCATAAGCAATTAATAACTGCAAGCAATGATTCCAGTAATGGGCACTCAATAATTGTTTATTGGGTGAATGATAATTCTTAGATTATGGCAATGTACTATACATAATTTTTAAATTATAGAATTAATAAATAAAGGAAGGTATCTGAAATTCTATTAATAGAATTTTTAATCACTGGCCCTGTCTCTGACTTTTCTTATTCTAGTTTTTTCTGTCTCCGGATGCTACACGTAATCCAGATGTCAGCCTCATCCTCTTATTCAAGCTCACACAACCCATCCCCTCTCAAACCAGGACAGAATTTACTGAGGGGGAGACACAATTTACATCATACAGCTCACAACGGTTCACTTGGAAATCCACCCTCCCACCCGAACTCTTTTCCAGAGTACTCTCTCTTCTCTGATTTTGTCTCTAAGGGTGTTTTTTCTACTCCTCACCACCCCTATGCTCTTCACTCTCCCTCCCAAAGCCCCTGGCAGATTCCTCAACCTTTCATTACTCAGAGGAATTCATTTCTGTGTTCAGAAAAACAGAAGGTCTTCCAGATAGAGGACCATCCTCTTCAGGAAACAGCACGATTATAAATAAATTTGCCTTTCTGCAAACATGATAAACACAGAATGACGAGGTGGGGTTGGCCAATGAAGTCTTCACTGGCAGGCTTGTTGGAGACAGCTTTTGAAGGTGGCAATGGACATAGCTTTGCAGGGTGAAGTGCAAGGAAGGTGTTCAGGTGGTTGCTGGCTGCAATCCTGCTCTGAATGTACTTGGCTCCTAGAACCAGTTTATAGTTACTAACGCGCTTTCCCTGTCTCTCTTGAGACCAGGCTGTATAACTGCTTGTCTTGCTGTCTGTCAGCCCTAGCCTCACTCAGCTAGACTCATTAAAGGTAGACGTTTGTTGTCTCAGCCTTTCCTAGCTCCTTGTCCACTTCTGACCACGTCAGGAATTATATCAGAAGCCTCAACACCATCTTTCCGTTCATCCCACATTAGCATATGGGCTATGCTGCTGTATCAGAGACCCCCCAAAAGACAGTGACTCCACAAGGAGTTCATTTCTCTCTCTCAATAGTCCAGTAAAGTGGACGTCTGGGGTGTAGAGACAGCTCTGCTCCCCTTGTTCATCTTGGGACAGGTTCCTTTCACCTTGGCATGCCACCTACTCCAGGGTGTGGTCATTATTTGCATGGTTGAGCCTGACTCACTTAGCCACTTCTGTGTTCCAGATCTCGGGAAAGAGAAAGTGGAGAGCTCCTAGTGGGCTCTGGCCATTTCCCACTTGACACAGCTAAGACTCTATCATGACTGACCTGTGAATACATTTGCCCATTTTGATATTTTTTTTTTTAAAGAGATGAGGTCTCTCACTCTGTTGCCCAGGTTGCAGTGCAGTGGTGTGATCACAGCTCACTGCAATCTTGAACCCGTGGCCTCAAGTGATCTTCTTCCCCCAGCCTCCCAAGTAGCTGGGACTATAGGTATGCACCACCATGCCTCGCTAATTTTTTTTCTTTTTTGGTAGAGATGGAGTCTTGCTATGTTGCCCAGGCTGATCTCAAACTCCTTGGCTCAAGCAATCCTCCTGCCTTGGCCTCCCAAAGTACTGGGATTACAGGCATGAGCCACCGTGCCTGGCCCCATTTTAGGGTTAATAAGTATTATTGGTATCTTCTATTTGAAACTAACTGCACTATGATGGGAATGGATTCTCAGCTTTGTGGCATATCACTGGCACAAAATGTAATTTGTGTAGACTTTCTTTGGTTAAATATATATATAATGTGCTTACAATATGGATATTTGAATATGAAAACCAGTATATTGAGGTTACTCATATTGAAAATATTCTTTATTTTATGAAAGCATTTACTTGTAAGACCTTAGGAATTAATTTCTATCTCTATTGGTATAACTTTAGTAATTGTTCATTGAGGCAGAATTCCCAGATGAGATGGATGATTGGGCAGCCACATAATCTGTTCTTTTGTATGTCAAAGCCATGGGTCAGAGCAGGGAGATTTAATCTTAAAAAGTCAAGAATTTAGTCAGATCATCAAAAGAACTTAGCAATATCCAGGAAACTAAGAGGCAGGTAGCTCCAGCATTCTGGATGAGCTGAAGGTATAGGGCAATTTGTAATGAATGGAAGATTCTCAATTCCAAAAGTTCACGCAGGAGTTGTAGATAGGTCCCACCTGGGTAGCTCAAGTGCCCAGAACCCTTCCAAGTTTTCCAGCCCATATTAGTTAGGAGTCATTAATTTATAAAACAAAGAAATCCAATTTAAACTAGCATAAGCAAAAAGGAAGTACACTGGCTCACAATTCGTGGAAAGCTAGGAACGAACTTCAGTCACAACTAGGTCTAAGGACTGACTAGGATACATTTTCTAAATTGGTCTTTCTCACTCTTTCAGTCCCCCACAATCTCATCCCCTCTTGCTCTTCTTTAATTGCATTCTCTTCTATAGAAGCTACTTTCCTCCACAGGCAGGAAAGACAGCCCCCACTCACACCCTAAATATCCTTTATCTGGAAGGCCAGGGGACAATTCTTCTACCTCCAAATGGAAAAATTTCCGGGAAGGACTTTGATTGGACTAGCTCAAGTCACATTCCATCCCTGGACTAGTCCTTGTGGCCAAAAATACAAGGTATGATTGGCTGGGCCCTGTAGCTGGGAAGTACGGTGGTATAATTAGCAGCCTCATCAGACTCTCATGATTTGAGAGGGTCTGGGCAGACAACACAGGAGATATCCTCCTTTCTAATGCCTGAAACTCTCCAGTAAATATCTCATATGTTCCCACCAGACAGCCCAGGCTTCACTTCATGTTTCTGCTTATTTCTACTCTTAATGTTCCATACTGACGACTGCTTGCTTTCTGCACAGAGCCCTGCTCGGTGGTTCCCTTACACTGCCACTTAACACTAAAATCGCTTAGCTGGACCACTGTTGGCCACTTTGCTGCTCAGGCCACTGCTTGTGCTGACTTTCTTTCCTGGGCCTTCTCCCAGTGGTCTGTTTGGAAAAGGGCTTGTGAGCTTCCCAGATACTCTGACAGGGACTAGTGCGTATGGTTGTATAATTATGAACAGTTGTATAGGTTGTTCAGTGCATAAAGAGGACCTCCCATGAGAGCACACATGGAGACTAAGGTCTAGTGTGAAATACAGCTCACTAAGCTATACACCCGCCCTCATGTGTTCTCCAGGAAGAAGACGTGCATTTTCTATCAGCACAAGGGTACCAAACCATGCGCCAGGAGCTGCGACTGCCTCCAGGAGATGACTTAAAAATTCAGACAAAGGTTCCCTGTGGGCTGGCAGCAACACAGGTCTTGCTGTTTCGTCTGAAAGAATAAGGACAGCTCTCTCTCTTCTGTGTGCCATTGTATCGGGGGGGATGCTAGTACCACAAACACGGGGAGAGCAGCTGGGGGCACAAGCCCACTCCATCTGTCTTACTTTGTTCAGGCCACTATAATAAAATATAATAAACTGAATGGCTTATGAACAGCGGAAATTTATTTATCACAGTTCTGGAGGCTGAAAAGCCCATATTTGGTGTCTTATGAGGGTCTATTTCCTGGTTCATTTATGATACTTTTTCACTGTGCCCTCACAAGCTGGAAGACGTAGGCTCTTTTATAAAGGCACTAATCGCATTCATGAGGGCTCTGACCTAATCACCTCTCAAAGGCCCGGCTTCCTAATACTATCACATTGGTGAATAGTTTCAGCATATGAATTCTGGGGAGACATAAACATTCAGACCATGGGACCACCCCATCATCCAAGTACAGCACCTTCATAAGCCCTTCCAATATGTCGGAGCAAAAATAAAAAAACTGTCACGAATGCGACAGAACTGTTCAAAGCACACAAAAATCAGCCATGCAGATTATAAAGCAAGTTGGGCTTTACGTTTTCTGAAATTGGCAAATTTTTGATGAAGATAGAAAGTAAAAGCTAAGAAAAATGATGAGAACTATCTCATGGAGATGCCACCCATTACCAAATCCAAGTATCCTATGTTCATGTGTAATCACACAGTTGGGCTCTGATGGCTCTCAGGTGTATCAAAGGCGGGCCTTTCAGTATTGCATGCAGCCTAAACCTGCTCCTCTCTCCTCCCCCAAACAGGTACAAGACACCCACAGGGAGCAGCTGAGTCTGGGCAGGTTTAGGTAATAAGCTACCATGTTGGCCCCAGGGTCACCAGTCCTCCAGCCCTGGTGCTGGGTTTGGCACCACACCCCTTCCTTTGTGATAGAATCTGGAGTCCTGCCCTGCAGTTTGCCTCTGTCAGCCCTCCCTCTGCCTACTTATCCCCAAGTCCTCAGATATACCTATCTATGAATTGTGGATATGGTTTGAGTTCTTTTTCCAGAAGGCTCCTCAGCGGTCAGACAAAACAGAGGGTGCAACAGAAATATGGAAGAGGTGTCATCTCACTATGCCCCAGCAATACCCAACCCCAGTTTCATCCCAGTGGGGATTCCCTTCTACAGGAATAGAAAAGAATGTGGTCACTGTTGTCACCTGATGTGTCCTCTAGAATGGTGACTCAGGAAAGTCAAAGGTGCCCAAGCACATGTGCACATTTCTCAGTCAGTGTCTCTTATGTTGCTGCCCTATGACTTTATTTTTCTGTAAACTGAAGAAGTAGGAGGGCTTCATAATCTGATGTTGAGAGACATTCCTCTGCTCTTCTCTTATGTTATCCTCAATAAGACTGGATCGGATAGGGTTCTAGCCAAGGACTGGACAAGGATAAGAAGGCATGGGGGGGAGGTGCCCTGAGGTGGTTACTGAATACGTCAAAGAGGATTCACAGAACCTAATCTACAGACAGTGTGAGGACAGTGAGGTAGATGGCCCTAACCACAGGAGCTTAGATCTGACTACTCAGATGAAAGAAAGTAGAAAATTGGAAAGAAAAGGTAATCACAAGCTGGGCGTGGTGGCAAGCACCGATAGTCCCAGCTACTTGAGAGGCTGAGGCTGGAGGGTTGCTTGAGCCTAGGAGTGTGAGGCTGTAGTGTGCTACGATCACACCTGTGAATAGCCACTGAACGTCAGCTTGGGTAACTATGTATGTATAGTTTCAACAATATAAAACTGCTTTTCAATAATTGACTTTCACACTGATCTGCCAACTGAGAGTCAGTCCCGCACCTGCTGATCTAAACCCTTGGTGAAAAGCAAAAGTTAGATGACTCATACCTATTACTTAGAAAAATTAATAGTAATTGGCTCTGTCCCTTCTTGCCTTGGAAGCTGACAACATACAATGAGTATCTGGTATTTATTTTGTCATGTCTTGCTGAAGACTTCAGATTTGATTTTTTTAATCCTGAAGCCAGCTGAAGGCTCCTAGGAATGGTTGTTATTCAACCACATAAGATGACTTAGTTCTGTTCAGTAAAACAGAGTGTACTGTATGGAACATAGATTGAGTGTAATATATAGGAGGCAGCATGGGTAGCAGGAAAAAAAAAAAGCATTGAACCAGGAGACCTCATAAGCCTTATCTGCAAAATGAAAGATTTTAAATTAGATAAACCTCTAAGGCCAGCTCTAAAATTCCGTAGTCTCATAGGAAGTGTTACTAGGCTGTTCAAGAAATTAATAGACAAATACCAGGAGCCAAGGGCAAATTAGCTGAATGGAGCCAAATACCAAGAGGAAACAAGCCCAAGCTTGTGAAATCCAGAGGTGTGTGCACTCATTTTACAGGAAGGTATGTGGTGCCTGGGCACAGGGGCAATGACAGAGAGTGCTGGGAAGATAATTTAAATATGAGTTCACAAAATGTTCCTTTCAATCTGGAGTTGAGATACATCTAAACATTCCCTGTGACTTGTTTTTTTGGGAGAGGTGGGTAGCAGTGCTTGTTATCATATCTTTAGGGAAATATATCCTATCCCAAAAGACCTGCTTCACAGTAAAGTTCTCTGTGGTGCCTACAGAGGCTGTGCACAACATAACAGACCAGTGATAACACTAGTGTAAAGAATTATGTTGTTGTAGCTATTCTGGATAGTTCAAAAATGTGGCCCAAAGGTTACTGGCTACCTCCTGGCCTTGTCTGATCTATGGTATTGTTCATTTTCATAAGCTATGATCTGCACTTTGTTGATGGCATAGCTTAGATTCCAGATGCCCCATTAGTTGTCTTCAAGCATAGCAGAGAGGGCCTGGCTTACAAGAGATAAGGCTCACTCTAGGTCTGAGCAATATACATCACATTTCCAGAGATTTCAGACAAGTCATATGGGAAACTTAGGAAGTCTTTCCAAATGCCACCATTTCCAAGACATAGTCCCTGTCTATGTATCAAGATTTATGTCCCAATAAGAATCTGGGAGTTGAGGTATCCTATTGCAATCATTTGCTTTCAGTTGAGCTCAGTATACCATGGTCTTGGCTTCCTTGGGGAAAATTACCCCAAACTTAAGCGTTCTGGGGTGATTGATAACACTTCTCTTTACCATTCAAGTTCTGAACCAATTAATAAACAAGACAAAAGCTGTCATCCAGGCGATCATGGTCAACATTAGTAGAGGTAAGTCACGTTGATAGTATATACCCTTGAGATGATGTAATGAAAATGGCTCTTTACCTCTGTGGTCTTCCTTCCAAAGGCCCTAACCCTGCTCTAATGATGAGGAAAACTTCAGACAAATCCAATTGAGACATATCCTACAAAATACCTGACAGTTTTCCTCAAAACTACCAAAGTCACTGTTAGGGTTGGGAGCTCATGACGCGGATGGAGAAAGAATTCTTAACACAAAGATTAGGATAGAAAGAAGTAAGAAGTTTATTTTACTTTTCCCAAGAGAAAAAGGGGAAAGAACACAGCACGCAAGTGCAAGAAAGGAGCACTGGCTCTGAGGCCAAGCAGTTTGAGCTTTTTACTGGGGGCTTGTAAAGGGGTAAAGAAAAATTTATTGCTGTAGACTGATTAGGAAGGGACAGCTGCGAGATATTAGGGTGTTCATTTTTTCCCTTTTTTTCTCCTTCTGAAGACTGGCTTATCAATTTTCCCTGGAGTGTGGTCTGGCTGGACTGATCTGGTGAAGGTAAAGGAGGAGGAATTACCCTTCCTTTCTGTCTGTTCAGCTTTTTTCAAATGCTGTAAAAACAGTCTCCGCAGGCGGTTAATTTTCAAAGACAGTGAGTGAAGACCTATGTGATTAATCTTAAAGAAAATGAGTTAAGGTCCCTACAGTTAAATCTTAGAGACAGTGAGTTAGAGAGTTTATTTTTCTCTATTAGATAGTTTATTAACAAGGTCATCCTATCAGTCACCAAAAACAAGGTAAGTCTGAGAAAGTGTCACAGCTAAGATGACTGCAAAATAACATATTCATTTCCATTATATTAGAGAACATGGCTTAAATGTGAGATTCAAACTTTTTTCTTAATTCTGAACCTTAGAGTTAGATGGACTTACCACTTGGTCACTGAATTTCTGTAGAGTGCCTTCATAAGGGAAGGAAGGATGTTTATAAAACACACTGCATGGAGTATCAGAGCAGAGAGCCTGCTGACTGTGGGCAGACTCACTCCCAAAAGGAAGGAGATAGGACGGGGCTCTGCTGTGCATGCCCAGTGTCTCTTTCCAAACCTACCAATCAGATATTGCACATCCCCAGCACTATGTTAATAACACTGCTTTGCCAAATGGAAGGGAGCTTTTGAACGAGAGGACACATTGCGCAACCCAGGCACCCTTCCCCATTAACAAAGTGCTAGACCTTTTCCTAGGCTTATAGTGAGGCTAAAGTTTCAGCAGTGAAGCAGCAAATTTCTCATTTTTCTAACCCATTCCTTGGGATAAAACAAATTAAGCACTTATAATTCTAGGCAGAAACCTGTCTGTTAGAAGTGCAGTGGACAAAGAAGGAAACAGTGTCCTCATCTCAGCTTCTTCCAACTCTGAGTCCCAGGGTACCTTCCTTCTTTGAGATGACCAGGGCTGGCAAAGGGTATGGTGATGGTAACCCTTACTGAACAGTTATTTGGCTGCTGCTGGATTTGTATCCTAGGGATTTTTTTTTTTTTGAGACAAGATTTCACTGTGTTGCCCTGGCTAGAGTGCAGTGGCATCATCATAGCTCACTGCAACCTCAAACTCCTGGGTTCAAGTGATCCTCCTGCCTCAGCCCCCTGAGTAGCTGGAACTACAGGTGTCAGCCACCATGATTGCCTAATTTCTTTTTTTTTTTCTTTGTGGAGATGGGTCTTCCTCTTGCTCAGACTAGTCTCAAACTCCTGGCTTCAAGCAATCCTCTCATCTCAGCCTCCCAAAGTGCTCATATCCTAGTGATTTTGTTCTAAGGAAAACCAAAGAGTAGAGTGGATTCTTAGGACACCATCCAAAAATATGGGATTTAAGGAAAATTGGGATATAAAATTAAGGACTTGCTTACTGTTGGTCCATTCTTCCCATGAATGCTACATCAGAAACCAGATTTCTTCTTTTTTTTTTTTTTTTTTTTTTTTTTTGAGCCAGGATCTCACTCTGTTGGTCAGCTGGAGGATGCAGTGGCCTGATCAAGGCTCATGTAACCTCTAACTCATGGGCTCAGGGGATCTTCCTGCCTCAGCCTCCAAGTAGCTGGGACTACAGGCATGTGTTACCACACCTGGCTAATTTTTTAAAAAATTTTCTGTAGAGGTGGGGTCTCACTATGTTTCCTAAGCTGGTCTCCAACTCTTGGGTTCCTGTCTTGGCCTCTCAAAGTGCTAGGATTACAGGTGTGAGCCACCACACCCAACCAATTTATTCTTTAAAAAAAATTATATTTTGAAACAGTTTTAGATTTAGAAAAATTTAGGTTTTGCAAAGATAGTGAAGAAAGTTCCCAAACATTCTACACCCAATTTTCTCTATTACCATCTTACATTAGTAAGGTACATTTGTTATAATTAATGAGCTAATATTGATACCTTATGATTAACTAAAGCCTATATCTTATTCATATTTTCTTAGTTTTTACCAAATGTGTTTTTGCTGTTCCAGGAACTCATCCGGGATGTCACATTACATATATTTGCCATGTTTTATTAGGCTCTTTTTTGCTGTGACACTTTTTCAGACTTACCTTGGTTTTGGTGACTTTGATAGTTTTGAGGAAAATTGTCAGGTATTTTGTAGGATATTCCTTAACTGAATTTGTCTGATGTTTTCCTCATGATTAGACTGGGATTAGGGCCTTTGGAAGGAAGATCACAGAGGTAAAGAGTCATTTTCATCATGTCGTGTCTAGAATATACACTATCAATGTGACTTATCATTACTGATGTTGACCTTGATCACCTAAGAGAGTGTTTGTCAGGTTTCTTCATTCTAAAGTTACTCTTTTTCCTCCTTTCCATATTTTATTCTTTGGAGGAAAGTCTCTATGCACAGCCGACAGTAAATAGTGAGGAGTTATTCCTACCTGCTTCAGGGAAGAGTATCTACATAAATTATTTTGAATTATTTTGCATAGGAGATTTCTTTCCTCCTATTTACCTATTATTTTATCACTTATTTATTTCACTCTGCAACTTCTGCTTCCATCCAAGTGACTGCTCCTATCTGCCAGAGAAGTGGGAAATGCAGTTTTTTGTCTGGGCATATTGTTTAGAACTTGAAAGGAGAGAATCACATTGGATTCTCATGGACATTTATTTTATACATTGAGTTATAATCTCAATGGATAATCCAATTTGCTTATTTTGTTGCTCAAATTGTTCCAGCTTTGGCCATTGGGAGCTCTTTTAGTTGGTCCCCGTTTCCCTTTGACATATCACCATCATTAAGCTATTATATATTTTTTTATTTTATTTATTTTGTTTTTTAGCATGTCCTTACTTTCTGGCACTATAAGATGCTTCAGATTCATCTTGTATATTTCCTATCCTAATTCTAGGACCAGCCATTTCTCCAAGGACCAGGATTCATTCCTTGATTTGCATATTTGCATCTAAAGCAAACTCATTAGAAAGTGGTGGGGGAGGTTGGGAATAGAATGGATGGAATAGCCCCCTCACCCCACCCCACCACACTTCTTATTGATTCAGTTGTTTTACCTTGCTTGACCAAATAAAAGTTTGAAACTTGTATTCATTTCCTATTGTTGCTATAACAAATAATCACAAACTTCAAGGCTTAAAACAACACAAATTTATTATCTTATAATTCTGCAGGTCAGATGCCTGGAAGTGGGTCTTTTGGGGCTAAAATCAAATGTCGGCTGTGTTCCTTCTGCAGGCTCTAGGGCAGAATCTGTTCCTTGCTCTTTTCAACTTCTAAAGGTTATTTGCATTCCTTGGTTCATGGCCCCCTTCCAGCAATGACATCACTCTGACCTCTGTTTTTATAGTCGCATCTCCTTTCTCTCTCTTCAGCTTCCCTTTTCTGTCTTCTAAGGACCCTTATTATCACATTGGGACTACTCAGATTGTCCAAAATAATATCCCTATTTTAAAACTTTTAAGTTAATGACATCTGCAAAGTGCCTTTTGCCACGTAAGGTGCCATATTCACAGGTTCTGGGGATTTGAATGTGTGCACCTTGCGAGGGGCTGGGGAAAGAGTAATCATTCTGTAACGTCTACCACAGAACCCTAAACCCAGAAAGTGGCATCTGCCGATACATCACAGTCTTGTTTACTTCCTTTGTATCCCAAAGGACATTCTAAATCTAAGCATGTTCAACAGCCTCAGACAGTCATTTCTCCTTTTCCCAAAAGGAGGTAATAATAACAGTATTATTTATTAATCATAAACCCTCCTAAAAAACTTATGTTGCTTTTTGATATTTTGCCAAAAAAGTATAACAATTTTCCTCGCTTATTCTAGTGATATTTTCCCCAGTAGCAATTTAGAACATGCAGGTTAAATAGTACATGTTGTTGATTTCCTACTTGAGTCAGATGGTTTCTAAACTTGAAAGGCTAAAACCTTTATCCAGGCTCATAGGATCGTGATGGCTCTCAAAGCCTATTACCTCTAAGTCTTTTCCATCCTAAGAGTATTAGGCTTCATCAGGCAATCATGTAGATTAGAGAACTCGAGCTACGTGTCCCATAGGCGGACACAAAATGTTAGACGTAAAGTTAAGTAATTGTAGATTTTTTTCCAAATGAAAGAAAAGTTACATTAGTGAATAGAATGTTTTAAATTTCAAAAATATTCCCCATTAATTTTCCTCAACATTGTTACTTCCTTCTGCTTTTCTGTCAGCGCGTGCTAGCTGACAACAAAAGAACTAAACAAGAAGCCCATTAATATTAATAGAAAATGTTAGACACAGGAAATAACAAATCATGCCTAGTTTGATAGCTCGTGGTGTTTTTCTGTAATTTTATGTTGCATGTATCTAATAGGGAAATATTTTGCTAGCCAAAATGCTTTATCACATAAAGAATTCTAGATGTAACAAATAAATATCTTTCCCTAAATATGGTGGAGCCAATTACTATTTCTTCATTGTATTGGAGATATTTTACAAAAGGATACTATCTCCACCTCATAAAAGACAAATTTACTCCTGAAAGGGCAAGAATATGGGCTTTGGAGGTAGGTAAATCTGTGTATGAATATCTTACTAGTTGTATGTATCACTTAACTGAATAATTTGTAAGGAATTACATTTAGTTGTTTGTAAAAGATTAGAGTTAAAGCAATTTAAAGGTGAAAGAGGCTTATTTGTCCCTCAAAATAAAGAAGAGCAGAGGTAAGCAGTTCAGGATTGGTATGGTGGCGTCTTGATCATTAAGAATCCAGGTTCCTCCTTTCTGTGTGCTCCACCGTCTGTGGCACACACCTCCGCGTTCTAGGTCACTCACGGTCTGATAGCGCTTTTGAAGTTCTAGCCACCTCATCTGCCTTCCAAGGAGCAGGAAGGGTGAAGGGAAGAAGAGCCCCTAAAGCTTTCCAGGAAGCCCTAGTCACTTCCCGCTTTCCAAGAAGTGATTTCTGCTTACATGTAATTGGCTGCTCCTATCTGCAAGGGAAATGGGAAATGTAGTTTTTTAAATCTGGGCACATTGCTCAGAATTCGGGAGGAGAGAATGACGTTGGATTCTGTGACAGAAATGCTTAAACCATCCCCAATATCCATGATTTCCTTCTTTTAGTAATAGAATCACCTTCACCCCTATCCACCACCAGTCTTAACCTTGACACACGACCATTGAAATAGAGGCTGCATTTTTCAGCCTCTCTTGCAGTTAGTTGTGGCCACGTGACTATGTTCTTTCTGGACAATAGGATGGGAAGTGAAGCATTTGTATGCAATTTCGCTAAAAAGGAAATTGCCTGTCCTCCATCCTCTCCTTCCTTCCCACAGGCTGGGGCATGGATGTGTGGTGCTGAGTTAGCTTTTTCTGTGTAGACGAGAACAACACCTTGGATGATGGTGGAGTGACCAGACAGAAGGCACTGTGTGCCTGGATAACCGTGTGAGGTAGAACCACCTGCTACCCTGGATTTCTGCCTGCTTCTGCTGTATTCTGTAAGAGAGTAAATCTCCACCTTGCTCACATCTTACTGTGTTTTGGTATGCCCTTGTTATAGTAACTTAGCCTGTATATGAATACAGCCAATTTCTGTGCCTCGATGTATTTTTCTGTAAAATGACAATGGAATTATGCACTCAACTGGGCTGTTGCAAGAATTAGAAATAAGTAAAGCATATAGGCCATGGCTAGTATATGTAATAGTTATTAGCATAGGTTTCAAACTTATACTAACCACTTGGAGGAAATAGGTAGCATCTTTCTTAACCAGTATAATAGAGGAATATTATATTTGATTGGATCCTTGATTTAGTAGCAAAAGTGTAAGAACAATAAATGTCTTGGATTTAAATTTAAGTAAGCTAGTTAAAGTGTTTGTATTATAGAAAATACCTCCTGATGCATTTTCTCCTAAGACTTTGCATCATTTCCCTGCTGCTCCCTTGCCTGCACTGTCATTGACTCAAAGGAGGGGAGAGAAAATGCCATCTAGGAAGGAAAAGGGTGTGTGGTAGAGAATTCCTGAGAGACCAGAAGGGAAAGTAGAAAGTTACTCTGATAATGTGGGAGGAGAGAGACTATATGTGAGACAGGAGAGCAAGAGGCAAGGAACAAGTGATTTGGGGGAATAGATTTAGTGAAATCCCAAAACATGGCTGGTGCCCACTTCCCAGATTTTGTCAGATTTTGTCTGGGAAGTTGCAGATCCCTTGGAACATCCCTGTATTGTGTTTGGTGCCATGTTCGTTATGAGCGAGTTAGCAGTGGCTGAGGGAAAGGTTTGAGAGGAGCCTCCTAGAATCCCACTACCACATCATGTTGAGGAGAAGGCAGTCAAGACTTCCTTGGATTTCTCTGGGGACAGATGTGCTAAGTGCTGAGGGGAACCACTTGGCTACAGATGGTCTTGGGTTGCATGAGGAGCGTACAGAACGCAGGGACGGTACATCTCAGTAGTGGGCATCAGAATGTTACCCCAAGAGATAAGGTAGAGCCAGCCTTCCCTCAGCTGACTTCAACAGTGGGACAAGGGACACCTCAGGGAAGGCCACAGAACAGCATTGTGTGCTTTCCCCTGCTTTCATGAGAGAGGAAAACAGCCAGCAGGGAGTGCGAATGTTGAATCGACTAAATTCAATTTAAACTCATAGAGACTTAAATACAATTTAAAAATTTCCCCCTGCTCTTCGCATGAATAGAAGCTTGAGTCTAAGATAGAATTCATTACAAGATAGAATTTGTTACAGAAGGTAACAAATATTACATCCTTTTGCACATCTGAGTCATAGGATGCAAATTTCTATCCAGCTACATGACACTTAGAAGGTCTGTACAAAAAAAAAGCACATGTATAGGTCAGTTTCATTTATGAACATAGATTCCAAGATATTAAATAAAACATTGGCAAATCTAATCCATTAGAATAGTAAAAGATTAATATGTCACATCCGAGTATCATTTAGCCCACAAATGCAATTGTAATAGGATTTCAAATGGGAAATTTCAGCCAGAAACCCTAAGGCAGTAGATAATAGATAACAATGTTATCAGTGGACTATTCTGTAGGAGTTTCAAAGTAGATAATCAAAAACCAGATGCCCAATTCTCAACTCCCTCCTCCTCAGGGATGTGAAGGGTTGTTTGTGAAGAGGGCTTTTCTGGAGAGAGCTATGCTGTGAGCGCTACTTCTCTTCCGATAAGCAGGGGTGGGAGGTGCTATCCCATTCTCCTCCAGTCAAGAAGAAACCATTTCAGTGGGACCATCTGGGCACCTTGACATGTAACTTCTCCAGGTCAGGGGACACAGTGGACCATTGTCTGGAACGTGTGAAAGGCAGAGATGGACTGGCTAGCTGCTCCAACTGCAGGAGTGAAGGCGGAATGATTAAACCAAGAGGCCTGCACTCCAAGAGCTTGTCAGGGTGGAAGTTTCTCTGGAAGGAGAGCTGGCTTGAACTCTTTTAAATCTTGCCCAAGAGGACTGCCTGGAACAGGGCTCCCAACAGAATGCTCCAGTTTAGAATGGACCATCAAAAACCAGAGGTTGAGATGAGAGCAGCCAATGAAAGGGAAATGGTATCACCTGCATTATAGAAGGTACAAGAGAATGGTGTTACTGGGGGCTTCTGCAGAACCCACAAACATGCCCCAAGAGAGAAATAGTCAGCTTTGAATATTTGCCAGTCTCACAGATTGAAATTATTTAACAAGAGTGTTTTCCAAACCTGAGAAAAATTTCTTACTTCACTCTCTCCCAAACCTGAGAGAGGCAGTATGTAAAAATTGAGATTAAACTAAATTCAACTACCTCTTTTTTCAGTCTTACCATAATATGTCTTCTCAATCTTATCTCTCCCCTCTTTCCTGTACCCTCCAGTAGAAGAAATTTCTGCTCTATTCCATGTCCATGTTTTGTTTGCATTTTTTCCTCTGTCCAGGATGCTAACACCCCACCTCTTTGGTTCACTGGATCCTCCAGAGAACCGTCTGCACCTAGTCCAATGCATAGCAAGGGGGCCTTTAATATGTGTTAAGAGATCTTGGAATGACTACAGCAGAAGCCTTCTGATCCAACGCGATCGGGACCAGAGTGGAATAATTCCATTAAAGCAGGGAATCATAAAATATGACCTATACTTATTTTAAATATTGTATTTTAACTTCAAATATATCTATATACATCCATTCACAGGTCTTTTGATGTAAGGCAAGATTGTTTTTTTGAGGAAGATCCACTGATTGGAACTCCACATTGTCTGTCTTTCTTTTTTTTTTTTTATTTCAGTATATCATGGGGGTACAGATGTTTAGGTTACGTATGTTGCCCTTGTTCCCCGTCTCCCCCCAAGTCCGAGCTTCAAGCGTGTCCATCCCCCGGATGGTGCGCATCGCACTTTTTGTGTATGCATATACCCGTCCCCTCTTCCCTCCTCCCCTCATATTGTCTTCCTTGATCAAACCGTGCTCACTATATGTATTTTTATGATTCCCCAATTTGATTTTCTTTAAAGTGGAGCAAGAACTTAAACACACCAGCAAAGAAATCTGTGTGTAGGATTTTAAATTACTTAAAATTATTTACCCACATTTTTACAGTTATTTTGCCCACATTTATTTCAACAGTAGTTTTTGTTCTTGGTTTTTTCGTTTTGTTTTGTTTTGTTTTAGTAATTCAGCCTTCACTGAGTCTTTCCAAAGCATTCCACTTAGTTAAAAAAAATAAATAAAATGTTACAAACATGCAAAAAGAAAAACAGAATGGATACCTGTTCCCACACTCAGGTACATAGATGCTAACATTTCGCCACACTTGCTTCAGATTTTTCAAAAAGAAGTAAACATTACAGATAGAGGTGAAATCTCCTGCACACTCCATGTTGATTTCATTTTGATTTTTCTCTCCCACCCATAACAATTATCCAGTGTTTAGTTTTCCTAGATGTATTTTTATACTTATTACTTATGTGTGTCATAAATATATGGCTTTGTTTTATATATTTTAAA
>CAUYSK010011105.1:0-39152 GCA_963575035.1 Avahi laniger | reverse complement strand
GTCTGCAGTCCCACCTACTCGGGAGGCTGAGGCGGTAGAATCGCTTGAGCCCAGGAATCTGAGGTTGCTGTGAGCTAAGCTGACGCCAGGGCACTCGCCCCGGGCAACACAGTGAGACTCTGTCTCAAAAAAAAAAAAAAAAAAAAAAAAGAATTGAAAGCAGGGACTCAAACAAATAATTTTACACCAATTTTCATAGCAGCATCATTCCCAATAGCCAAAAGGTGGAAATAACCAAAATATCCACCAACAAATGAAAGGATAAGCAAAATGTGGCACAGACATATAATGGAATGTTATTCAACCATAAAAAGGAAAGAAGCACTGACACATGCTACAACATGCATAAACCTTGGAAACATCAAGCTAAGTGACATAAGCCAGACACAAAAGGACAAATGGTGTATGATTCCACTTATATGAGGTACCTAGTCAAATGCATAGAGACAGAAAATAGAATAGTGGTTATCAGAGGCTGGAGGGAGGGAGGAATAGGGAGTTATTGTTTAAGGCGTACAGAGTTTCTGTCTGGGAGGATGGAAATGTTTTAGAAATGGATAGTGGTGATGGTTGTACAATGCTGCAAATGTACTTAACGCCACTAACTCCTACAGTTAAAAATACTTGAACTAATAAATTTTATGCTATGTGTATTTTACCACAATAAGAAAATTAAGTGTCTCTGGGAAGTTTTTCCTGTTATCCTTCTATTTTCCAAAATTTCTCAAAGACCTTTTTTTTTTGTAATTGTAAAAAAGATGACATTTTAAAAAGATTCTGAGTCTATACTAATCCTGAAGGATTAAGTTGGTTGAAATTTTAGTTGAGTTAAACACGAAATAGACATGTTCACCTCTCACAGATTAGATAGGTAGCCATGCTATCTGCTTAAAACCAAACAAGACAGGGAACACTGGTAACACCTACCGCCATCGAATGGCCCTCTCCTGGCAGAACTTGGTGGGCTGGCACTTCCTTCAATTCCCAAGAGAAGCTGAGGTATCCAAGGCCATGGGCTCACCAAAACCCTGGCATGGGAGCCAGGCATCCAAAAAAGCCAAGGCCAGGCCTCAGCAGGCTCTGGGGTGACAAAGCCTCACTGCATTTACTTTCCCTTCCAGCTCTACCAGCATGGGCAAGGATTTGCAGAAATTGTGCATGCTGGAGTGAAGTGGATGTTGAGGCCAGGGGCTCAGGGCAACATTAGGCCTGCTTAGGGCACCTTCTCCTCTCCTGTCCTGGTTGACCCCTCCAGCAGAGTGGGCCTGAGAATATAACAGCCATACGTTCCCCTCCAGGCAAGATGAGCCCAGCTCCTCCCATTTCCTTCGCACAGCTTGTAGAAAAAGGAGGGAACAAACACCTTCCTTCTTCCTGTTGCTATCCCAGGAGGATGCCAGTGATTGTCACTGGGTCTAAAGGACAAGAGGCTGGGATACTGAACATAGAGGATGTTGGTGGGTCCTCACTTTGGATCTGGGCCACTTCAGGGGGCCCCTAAAGTGCCAATAGGCTCTGCTGGACCTCCTCTCCAGTCTGCTCAACTTCTCACCCCTCGGCCTCTCAGCAGCCAGCTAGGCACTGCCTCTGACAGCTGGAGGAGAATATTAACATTTTCTTTATACATGTGTGCACTGAGGAAAGAACAGACACACCTGGGTTTGTATCCCAGTCCTCCCATGTTTTGGCTATGTGGCCTGGATAGCTCATTGCCCTCACTGAGCCTTAGCTGTCTCATTTGTAAAATGGTGATCATGATAGTGCCTGCTTACTAGGATGATTGTCAGGATGAGTTCATGAACATATATAAAGGCCCTGGATTCTCCTGGGCACTCCAAAGCTTGCAGTTTTCTTCTTCCCTTTCCCTTTCTTAGCCCTTTCTTCTTTGGAGCCAGTTGGCCTCAATTTCTGGTCCAGAGACTTGTGGCTCAAGTTCCAGCTCCTTTCTTCACAAGCCATTCCAGCAGGAACTTTGGCCCTGGCAGTCCCTGTCACTGCACAGTAACTCCTTCCCTCCCGAGGGCCAGCTACAGCTCACCTGACGCCCTTGTTCTCCCTTCTAAGCACCTACCTGGCTCAAGGTCTCAAAAAATTCAGGCTTTTCTGAACCCCCTCTTATGCCCAGGGAGAAGAGGCTGGTCCAGCCTCCCTGGCCTCGTGCACACATTGCGGTCTGCATGCCCGTAACACAAGAGTGAGAACACACCCATTCCCCAGAGACCCACCGGCTAGCACTGGACAAGGTGCTTCTGAGGGCCCAGAGCTGTCCCCAGAAGCAGAGGCTGCCCCTGGCTTTTGGCGAACACTGGCAGCTGGAGTCCAGATGTGGCTGAGAAGTGAGCTGGGGAGGGCAGTTTGGTGCCCAGTCTGCATGGCACACAGCGGGTAAACAGCCTCAGAGGGTGGGGACACAAAAGAACTGCCCCGAGGGAAAAGTTTTTCCAGGCAAACTCCCAGCCCTGAGTCTGAGGTGTCGGCCTACATCCCCATCCACACGTAAAAGAGCAGGCGCACCCTTGCCCTGAGGTACTGACATCTGTGGAGGGGACCGGCATGTAACCACGTGGCTCAGAAGTACGCTCTCATGCGTATGAAGTGTTCAGAGATCTCTTATCCTCCTTTAATCTCAGTCCCACTCACCGTCTTCCCTCCCCGCACCCTCCCCTCCACCGGGTTCAGCAGACTTTTCCGGCCAGACCACGGTACTGGGTGGGAGGCTGCTGGGCTCCCTCCCTCCACCTAACTCCCCCTATCGCACCTTCAGGAGATACCAGTATATCCTTCCTGGAGGTTCCCGTTGCTATGGTGACTGTAGTAGTCAGGCACCAGCCTGCGGGAAGGATGGGAAGTAGCCATGAAGAAGACTGGGGGATGTGTGTCTGTGTGTCTGAGTGTGCACACATGCGCATGTCTACCCTGGATGCGGAAGAGAGAAGGGAGGCAAGAGAAAGAGAGCAGAGGGGAGAGGGGCCAGGAGAAAGGATGGGGAGAAAGGACGTGGAGTGTGCGTGGGGTGTGAGGGATGCCAGGGGTGAGGGGCATAGAGGCCAGAAAAGGGGGTGGGGTCTAGGGCAAAGGTTGGGAGGGGGGAGGGGGGAGATGGCAGGTTGGGGGAGTGGAGCAGGACGGGAGCGACTGAAAGAGAGGGGCAAGGTGGGGGGTAAAGGGTTGGGGTGGTAGGGGTGGAGGTAACTGTCGGGAGGAGCAGGGCTTGGAGGAGTACAGGCGTGGGGACAAGGATTCGAGAGCGAGCTGCGGGCGTGGTTTGGGAAGGGTCTAGGGTGATAAGTAGAAGACTGGGAAGGTTGTGGGGTCCTTGGTATGTGAATGGGGATGGGGAATGGGCTAAAATGTGGGAGGAACACAGGGGCTGGGATGGGGGTGGGTCAGGATGGGGGTGAGAGGTCTGGTGAGGTGTGGGCAGCAGGAAGCCGCTTTCCCTCTCCCAGTCAAAATCTGCTGTTTCCTTGTCCTAGACATAAACAGCGCCTCCTCTCCGTCCCTGCTCCAGGATTCCCAGGTCCTGCCCCTTCCCAGAACCCATGCTCACACTCCTTGGTGATTAGGAGATGAACTTCTGTGGCTCTGGAGGCTCCTGCCCAGGACAGGCTTTGCCGCGTTCCCAGGAGGCCGCTTACTGACTGCCTCTTCTTTCCCCCAGCTCCCGACAGGGACCAGGGCACCCTCTCTACTCCCAAGAGCCCTGGGTTAGGGAGGCTGCTTGTGGGGCACTGCTCCCTGCCTGCCAGACTGGATGACAGTAGGGACGACTGACTAACTTGGGGGTCCTGCCCTTTGCCCAGTGCTCTTGAGCTCCCTGCTCTCAGCACCCCTCATCTCCAGCCTTAGCCTGGGAGTCCTGCGTGGCAGGAAAGCTGTGACAGGTGGGATGAGAGAGGAAGGCGGTGAGGCAGAAACAGCTGCCAGCCGGAGTGGAGGAAGAGCAGGGCCCCAGCGGGTATGGGCAGAAGGCGAGGCACTGGCTCTAGCAGCCCCCCACCCCCTCTCCATGTGTGGCTGTCAGGCCCAGCGTCCTTCCCCAGCGCTCCCCATCCAATGCTGCTGTTCAGGGAGAAGGCTCTGTTCACAGGCCTAAACTCTGGGCTGAAATAGACCTCAGAAGTCACCTGGTCCAACTCTGCCCATCAGCTGGTGTTAGCCTCCACAGCATATCCCCCAGGGGTCTGCCTGTATTGCTCCAGACATTTCCTAGAAGCAAGAGCTCACTTCCTCCTAAGGCAGTCTGTTCCTTCTTTGGAAGGAAAAATCTTAACTGAGCAACTCTGATGTGCCAGGTCTAGGTACTGTACAGACTTTTCATTAATAATGACCTCACAGGGCTGGTATAAATTAGCCCCATATTACAGATGAGAAAAATGAGGCTCAAAGACTTGAAGGCCCTAGTTCAAGGTCACACCGGTAATAAATAAAGGAGCGAGGATTGAACCTAGTGTCTTCTAACTACAAAGTCCCTCTGAGGCCAAGCAGGACGTGCTTCTTTGTACCACGACAACTCTTCTGAGATGGGAAGTCAGAGACCACGTCCTCCCGAGTCTCCTCTTCTCCAAGTGAAACAGTTCCTTCGACTCTCTCCAGGAGAACTTGGGTTTCAGCCTCCTTCTCAGCCCAGTCAGTGTGAGACCCAGAACCAAACATATAGTCTGCCAGGTGGGTTTGGGCCAGTCCAGAACAGAGCAAAACTATCACGTCCTTCCTTGGCACTAACCTTTATTTATGTGGCCCTATGGCTGGTAAGAGAGCAGAGAACTGCCCCTCCTTTGGGCCTCTATTCCCCCTTGGATCAAGAGCTATGAGAGAAGAGGCCAGAGTTTTGCTCCCATCAATCTGAATGTTCTGAACTGAGAGCAGGAAAGAGGCAATCGGAATGAGGCAGGAGCATGGCGGGGTTGGGAGGATGGAGAGCCATGGGGGAGCGAGGTGGTTGTCCACTAACCCTAGGCAGGGCCAAGAGAGCCAAGGCAGGGAGTGGGGCCTGGGGGTGCACAGGGAGATAAGAGAGGGGTGGGACATGACCCCAGGTATTGGGAGAGGCCAGAGTGGGGATGGGCATTGGCCTGCCTAAGTTAACATCGCTCTGCTGTGCGAGAGGAAGTCAGTCGCACATTAAGGAAATGTTGCAGCTGGTACTAAATCGGGAGGTGTCACAGGCAGCAGTGAGGACAGGTATGATTCGTGGGGCCCTATGTGGCCTGAAACAGGGGCAGACATTGCAAAGGCAGAGAACAAGGTTTCTGGGGCCACCCAGGAAGGATCTAAGGCACTCAGGACAGAGACCTGGGGACCAGGGGTCACCCAGCTCTGGGTCAGAGGCTCCAGGCTGGCTTCCAGAAGTAGAGGAAGCCTCCTCGTCCCGGCCTGGGGCTGTGGGCTCTCCACTCAGGAGAAGCTCTGAGGGTGGGCATCTCCCAGGGATCTCATTTGGGGTGGGGGCTGGACAGGAGGACGTGGAGCCTAGGAACTGGCTAGGGGATCGGCAAAGAAGGCCTGAGAGGGAGGTGGGGTGAGGGGCTGAGGAGAGAGGGAACTGCGGGGAGGGCGGCAGGGCTGTTTCTGCCCTTACAGTTTGCAATAGAGCTAGATTTGAGAGCCCTGCGTGTCCAGGCCTCAGTTGAGGGAGAGAGCATTGGAACAGGGTGGCAAAGACAGGCAGAAAGCTGTGGTGATGGCACTGCCCTTCTGCCAGCACGGCAGGCAGCAAGAGAGCAGGAGGAGTTCACTGGCTCGCTGGAGAAAGACAGACAAGGAAACAAAGGAGAGGAGGGAGGGCCATCGGGAACTGGATGGGAAGCCATGGCAAAAGCATGGGCTTAGCACCAAAACACGCAGGTTGGAGTCCTGGCACTCCTGCTCATTAGCTGAGTGACCTTAGGGCAAACTGCTCAATCCCCCTGCACCTCAGTTTCCTCATCTGTAAAGTGGGGGTAATGGTGCTAGTATTCCAAGCTTCCTGATCTCATAACATATATGAGAGGGGTTGAAAACCCTGAGCATTACATCAACGTCGGATGTTACATTCTTCTTACAAAATACTATCAGCTACCTCTTCGCATTTAAGTCTCACAAAAGACCCAGGAAGTGGGAAGAGCAAGGATTATTATCCCTGTTTTACAAATAAGGAAATGAAAGCTTAGAGAAGTGAAGTGACTTGGCCAAGGTCATACTACTAACAAGTTGTAGAGGTGATAAAGCCTCCTGAATTGGAGAGATCAGATGTCTTTCTCCTACATCAAACTGCGTGGTAAAAACAATCAACATGAGAGATCATTATTTAGAGCAGGATCAGACAGAGCTTGGAGCCAACTGCAACATGGAGAAAACCCCATGGAAAAGTTGTGAAGTGGCTCTCATTCATACTGGTGTCTGAGAAATAACTAGTCAAGGGTACGGGGTTGGAGGGAGGGCAACAAAAGACAGACATCCTTTATTCCATCTGTTTGTGGATTACAGCCCTCTGCTCCCACTGAGTGTATGTGTCTGTGGCTGACATCGAGGGAATGTGTCCTTTTTCATGTGACAGTACTCCTGCCTGTGTGTCTCTGACACTGTGAGGAGACGTGCGTATGTGTGACGACTCTGTATCTCTGTGTGACTTTGCCCGGGGTGGCGGTGGTGGTGCATGGCAGTGTGTGTGTGTGTGTGTGTGTCTATCTGTCTGTACACCTTTAAGAAGTGGAATATCTCCTTTGGTAGTGTGAGTGAGGCAGTGAGTCAGCTGAGGCTGAGGGAGGCGGGAGGGAGACTGCTAGGTTACGAGAACAGGAAAAAGGAGAAGGAGAAAGTGGAGTCAGGAGCAAGGAGCTACCCCTTTCCTCCCTAATCTTCTTCCCCAAATCCCTATGGAGTGCACAGAAAGCACGGGAGCCTTGCAGAAGTCCACAGGGGCTGTGCTGGCTGGAAAGGGGCACTTTCCGCCCCTCCCCGAAGCCTTGGGGGGAGATGAGCTAGGCAAGGAGACAACCCCCTCCCTTTCCAGCTTTTGGCCCCAGCTCCAGCATATGTGAGGCCACTACCCCACCTGGTCCCCTTGTCATTTGACCCTTTGACCTTGCTGTTCTCTCTCCTATCAAAGACATGTCATCTGGCCAGGCTGGGCAAGCGGGGCAGTAGCATCAGGTCCCAAATGTTTGCAGCCCCCACCCACATACCGTCCAGAATAACCCTGCTGAGGGTCAAGAAGTTTCTCAACACTCAGCTTTTCCCTGGGCAGGGCCCATTCTGCAGCTGTCTCACCTCTTCTGTCCCTAGGAGCCAGAAAGCCAGCTTTCCCTCCATTGCCACCGTGGGGCCCTGGGAAGGCACTGGGAGTTTTGTAATGCACCAACATCGAGTGGCCCTCCCACCAGCCACAGTCCCCTGATCTCAGCTCCTTCCTTCGTCAGGGGACGGGAGCTTGCAAGTTCCCTCCTTGGGAGAAGACAGGCACTCTGGGACTATACCTGTCTCAGCTCTGGCCAGCCATCTCAGGTCACATAAGGTCAACAGTGTGATGTGTCCCACCACCAGGAATACCCCTCGTCTCACCCATTGGCAGGAGCCAAAGAGTGAGGATTAGGTTGCCAAATATTCTTCCTCCTGCCTCTGGCCTTCCCGCTGCACCAGCCAGTCCCAGGACTTTCAATTCCAGCCCAGGAAAGGAGGGGGCACAGCTGGATGAGGGTGGAGGCTGGGGGAGCACAATCCCTCCTGCCACCCCTTTGCCAGCCCAGGGCCTCCGCGGCCCCTCCCTCCTCATGCGGGGGCGGGGCGCCAGGAAGCCTCAGCCCTAAGGTGCTCAAATCCTGAATTAATAGAAGTTGGCCAGGTGGTTACCTGACCTGAATCTCTGAGGCCCCTTCTCTAGGGAGGGTCCTAGGGTGGCACTGGTAGTGCTGCACTGGGAACGGCAGGAGTGGTGGCATGGGTAGAGAGGGAGTCCTCGTTTTATCATCACAGTCCCAATGCCACCGCTGCCACTGCCCAGGCAGCCGTTGCGGCCGCGGACGCCAATCCCTACCTTACAGCCTTTCGAGCAGGACCGGATTGAGTACTCTTCTGCCTGTAAGTATTTATGCAGCACGAGATCGAACTCGTCATATTTTTCCTGAGCATGTCGGTCCAGCCGCTGGTACGCCTCGATACAATTGCTACACGCCTCCCAGGCCCCGGAACCTGGGCTGGCCACCACGGCCAGCAGATCCCCCAGCAGGGTGTCCAGACTGCAGTCCAGGCTGTCGGGGCGGTCCATGCCCAGCAGCAAGTCCCAGACCGTGTAGGTGTCGCAAAAGGAGAGAGTGAAGTTCCGAAAGTGGCCTTTGAGCAAGTTTTTCTTGGCGGAGGGGAACTCGGCCGGGGCACGGGAAGGGGAGTCAGGGGGCCGCAGAGGGGGGGCCGGGGTAGTCGGTTCGAAAAGTCTCTGCAAAGATTGCAATTTGGTGCAAGCTGCGTCCAGCCCCGTGGGCTCTGGGACGCCGCCGCAGACCGGCCGGGAGCCGGCGGCGGGGGCGGCTTTGGTCAGGTTGCTGTATCTCCCGCCGCAGGTGCCCGGGGGCGCGCTGGGCTCGCCGGGCGACGGCAGCGGCAGCGGCAGCACCGCGCGAGGAGGCACCGGCTGCCGCTCACGGCCGGCCCCCCAGGGCGGCCGCATGGCGCTGCTCAGCTCCCTGGCCCGGGGCCGGGCCCCCGCGCACAGCCACAGATGGTCAGCGAGCAGCACGGTGAAGAAGAGCAGGGACGCCAGGGACAGTCGCCATCGCTGCGCCCGCTCGGAGTCGGCGCAAGGTTTGTCGCTCGGCCTGGGAGCCCAGCAGCAGCAGCAGCAGATAGTCAGCGCGGCGGCGTCTTTTCCGGGCCACATCCAAGCGCCCCTGAACATATTTCAGGGGGGTCCGGGCTGGAGAGAGTAGGCAGGCGCGAGGCCGGACGGCCGTCTCAGGCGGGCGGGCTGCGCGCCGCTCCGCGCTCTTCGGCGCCGTCCAGGCTCTACCTCGGGGGCTGCATGGTAAGGCAGGCAGGCCGGCCGGCCCGGGGCCCCACTCAGGCCGGAGTCGCGGGGCGCTCTCGTGCCGTCCCCGCGCCGCTCCCGCGCTCCCTAGCTCTCAGCCTGGGCGCCGCCGCCCGGCCCGCTAGGCGCTGCCCGGCGTCCCGGCGGGGGGCGGTGCGGGGCACTGGGGCGGTGGCGGCTGCGGCGGCGGCGCCGCACTCCTCATATTGTCGGGCCCCTCAGATGCCCTCCGCTCCGCGCCACTTCATTCCGCGCCGGCGGCCGCCCGGCTTGCACTCTGTTCCGGCCGTCTCGGGTCGGCGCAGCTCTGCGCCCCTCAGCGCCGCCGTGCGGGCCCCGCCGCCGCGCTCCGCTCCGCTCCGCTCCCCTCGCCCCGCGCCGCTCCTCTCCCGCCCGTCCGCCCGCTGCCCGCTCCGCGCCGCTCCCTGCCTCGCTCGCGCCCTCCTAGGCCAGCCAGCCAGTCCGCCGCCCGGCCCTTCGGGCTTCGCTCGCGCTCCGGCCGTTCGCCGGGGCCGGTCCCGGGCCGGCTCTGCTAGGGCTCCGCACCCGCTGCTCCCGGAGTTCCGGCTCGGGCGGGCCACCTGGCTCCCGGCAGCGCCACAGGCGCCGGACGCGGACACCGGGCTTTACTTAGTGCGCCTCTCGCTTCCGCCTCTCGTTCGCACCGCTGTGGCGGCCGCCGAGCGGCACGGCCCCGTGGCTCCCGCTGGCCATGCCCCCTCAGTCTGTCGCCATCTTCCGCTGTGCGGAGAACACCTTGAGAGCCCCTGTGCGAGTGTGTTTGGGGGGAGCGGGGCGGAGAAAGGCACCGAGAGGAGGAGGAGGGAGCGGGACTGGGGCCCCGACTGCGCCTGCGCCTCAGGACTCCCCCCACCCCACCCCACCCCAGCCCCCGCCGGCCGCAGCCTGTGCTGTTTGGGGATGTTTCCAGTCCACCCCCAACTCCATTCACTTCGGCGCCTCCGTTCATCCGCCCGCTCCCCGCGTGCACACGCCTCACGCTGAGTCCCAGGCCTCAGCGCTCCCCCTCCCCCACCAACCCGGGCGCCCGCCTCCCTCCCCAAGGCTGTCCCTCACTGCCCCCGCCCGAGGGTAGGGGACTTCTGAGGGTGATTCTTGGAGGCAAGGGGCAGGAAGTATCTCCGTAGCTAGTCTCGCTGCCTCTTTGGGTTGCCTCCCCCGACCCCGTGACTAGGAGACTCTCGAGCCGGCTGCAGATCGGACCAGTCCCGTGTCCCTAACTCCACTGTCGCCCTCACTGTCCTGCCCGAGACCAGGGCGGCCCCGGTGCTGAAGGACAGCTCCCAGCTCAGCTGCGGAAAAGGACGGAGCTTGGAGAGCGTCCTGGAGGTGGCAAGGCAGTGGGCTAAGATGGGGAGTACTCGTGGGGTGTCGTTTTTTTGCCCTTAGGAATATTTCCAGCAACCTCCCCCCCACCCCGTCCTAGCTTCCCGGCTCCCCCTACAGGCTGCTGAGAATGGCTGAGGGAGAGTTAGGGAAGCTGCCCTGCCGGATGGAACCATGTGCTTGGGGCCCTCACAGAGTCACATGGCACTAGGAACTCGGACGGACATACAAACGTCCTGCCGCGCCACTAACCCTGTTTGGACTCCACCAAATCTCAGACTGATCTTGTGGTCTACTTTCTTTCCTCACTCCCCACCCTCCACTCCGAGTAACTCTCACATTCTAATTTTTAATCAACCATTGCCAGCAAAGATTTGTTAATATTAAGAATCATAACAATAAAGAAAACAGCCCTTACTGAGCGCCTACTATGTGCTAGGTCCTGCTCTGAGTACTTTACAAGCATTACTCATCTAATCTTCACAACAATCTTATGAGATAGGTGCTACTGTTATCTTTATTTACATAGGAGGAAGCTGAGATTTAGTGTGGTAATCTTGCTTAAGGTAACTGGAGCAGCCAAGATAGAAGCCCAATCAGTGTGGCTCTAGAGCTCTCTTAACACTCCAGAAAGGCCCTGGAACGATGAAGGGGTGGAAGATACAGTACTGCCTTAAAGGAAATTATAGTCTATACGAGGAAGCAAGGTGTGTACTGGCCAGTGGGAAAATTCCTTGACTGGAGACTTGGGTTCAGGTAATAGTTCTACCGCTGAACATACTGTGTGCCCTTCAGAGAATCCTTTCCCTTTCTGAGTTTTGTTTTTCCCCTAAAAAATATGAAGAGATGCCAAGGCTTAAATGAGATGGGTAGGAATGGTTAGCACTACTCAGAGATGGGCTAGGGTGGATGCATGAAAGTTTCTGGAAGAGGGACAGTTGGCGCTGGCTTCTAAAGAAGTATCAGGATTTGGGTGGGTGGGTGCGAAGGGCATTCCAGGTAAGAGGAATGCAGGTGAAAAGTTTCAGACATGAGAAGAAGCCCTGTATGTTTGTGAAGCCATGAGTGTGACCACTTGGCTCTATCGATGGTGAGAGTTTGTGGGAAAGGGAGTAGAGGGAGATGAGACAAGGGACAAAACTGTCAGGCATTTGGAAGACCTATTTATTCATTATGTTTCAGGCACTATGCTGGGGGCTAGGTAGAATACTGAGGTGGATCAGACATAGCCCTGGCCTTGAGACGCTTATAGTTGAATTAGGGAGGCAATCATATTAAAGAAGCAATTGCAACCCAGTGCAATAAGGATGAGGGAGAGGTCTCCCTCCCATAGAGGGAGGGACCAGTCAACTCTGCCAGTTTCCTTCAGAGATGATTTTGCACACAGCCACTTGAGTTGGGACATTCATTCATTTCTTCGTCAACCATCTATTGAGGATCTATTATGTTCCATATCTGTACTAGGCATCAGTGACATAGACACAAGAGAAATATGTGTCTTGGGCTGAGGGAGTTTGATTGAAGTCTTAAGGGATGAGTAGATACTGGCTAGACAGATAGCAGAGAAGGTGATGTGTGAAGGATGCCCCAGACAGTGGGAATGTTACCTGTAAAGGCCCAGAAGCAAAGTCAGAAATGGCATGTTCAGAAACCTGCAAAGTAGTTCATTATGACTAGGTGTGAAGTGGGAGTACTGCCAAAAATGAGGCCAAGAATTTGGCAGGAGCCAAATCATGAAGGGCCTTGGGTGCCATGCTAAGTAGTTTGGACTTTATCCCAAGGGCACTAGGAGCCACGGAAGAGGTTGAAAGGTTTTCAGCAGGAGGTGGCACGATCAGACTTGTATTTTTAGAAGATTGATTTGGCTGCAGCATGGAGACTGGGCTGGAGGGGGTGAGACTGGAGGCAGGGAGACTGGTTGGGAGACGGGTTAGTGGTCCAGGCGAGAGGTGTTGAGGGCTGAACAAAGGCAGCAGCAGTGGGGGCAGAGAGAAGAAATGCACACGGGAGGGAAATGAAAGAGGTAGAATTGAAAGGACCTAGGACTGGGGCCCTAGATGTAAGGAATAGAGACAGAGCCGAAAGGAGAGTGAAACCAAAGAGTTCCAGTTAGTGATACTGGCAAGACTGCCTCTGCCCACCTAGGAACTGTCTTTTCTAAGCCAGTCTTTGTTTAGTCCTTGGAGGGTTCAGTGTTCTGTTTAACAAAGAAGGCTAATCTCTTACAGATACCTAGTTCAGAGCTGATTGGCAGGGCCACAGTGATTGACAACCTTGAGTGCCAATGAAAGAGCAGCCTTCCAGGCCTAGGCTATCAGCTCTGAGCACCTCTGGAGCTTTCTGTGAGAAGTCACTCAGGCAAGACTCCCTCCCTATTCCCCGGCACACAGGGCGAAAAGTGTCTCACAAAGGTCCATTTATCACAGGAGCACAATATAACAATAACTTACCCACACAGTACCCGCTGCACACAAAGGGGAAGTGGTAGCATACCAGCAGTCAGAGGAGGCTCTCGTTCTCTCATTCTAGATGACACAAGAAATTGGGATGGGGGAAGGGAAGTCATTGGCCTCTAATCAGCTCCTGGAGTAGAATAGCCAAGGTGGGGAGGGGGGGCTGGAGCAGCCCGCTGCTCCCAGAGCCGGTGGGCCCTGGCCAGCCCTTCTTTCCAGCCCTTCCTCTCCACCTGCCCCCTGATACGCAAAGGCTAAAGCCAGGGGATAAAGGTGGATCACTCCTGAGGGGCCCAGACTGCCCAGGAAGAGTGATAGAGGGCCCTCGAACCAGGCAGGAGGGAAGACAACTTGGAGTAGAGGGACGAGGAGAAGGTTTTCCACAGTGAAATGCTGACAATTAGGGAGAAGACAAAGTGGGAACCATTTAAAGTGACCATTGTGGTTACACAGAGAGCTTTCTGTTAAGCTCAGATCTTAAAAGGCCATGGGAAAAAGATGGAAAGAAGGGTATGTAATTAAGAGTGAATCTAACAATCTGCAAGAAGAGTGTCAGAATGGCTAAAGCTCAGCTTGACCTGAAGCTTGTCGGGCTCTTTCTGGATCCTACCCACTGCCTTCTCCTCCCTCCATAGCTGGAGTAATTTTCCTCCTACCTGCAGGCTATCCCTGTCCTAAGACAGGAAGGATTGAAGTAACCCTGGCCTGCATACTAGAATTCAGCATCAAGGTGTCCCTTTGCCACTGGTCTGATTCTGATCCCGTTTCCACTGAGCCTGTACCTCATTCCCCACTTCTGCTCTCTGGCCTTCTGTCTCATGTCCTGTATCTGAGTCCCTCACTCAGAAACCCTGTCTGCCTACCAGTGCCCTGTCAGGGCCTAGGCCCAGCCGTGCTCTTTTATTCCACCATCTAGGGAAGGAGTCCTGACCCCAAACCCCAATCCAATGGCTGAAGTCTGGTGGCCCACTGACAGACATCTTTGATCCTAGCTGCCCACTTGTATTCGTAAATGTCCCCTCCTTCTGGATTCCTATAATCGGTTAGTCCTCGATTTGAATCCCCAGCTTTTCTGTAATAACCCTGTGTTAGTTAGGAATATTTTTGGCTGCAAATAAATAGACAACTCTATAATAGTGGCTTAAACAGATAGAGGCTTATTTGTTTCATTCAATAGAAATTTTGTTGATAGATGGTCCAGGGCTGTTATGGCAGGTCAACACTGCCATCAAGACCTTGGCTTTTCACCTCCACCATCCTTAAGGTAGGCTTTTATCCACTTGCCTTTTGCCTTATGGTCACATGACCGTGGCTGCTGCAGCTCTGGGTTTCATGTCTGTATTCTAGACAGGAAGAAAGGAAAGAGCTAGGGGGCAAGAAGGCTAAGGACAAAGGACCCTCTAGAGAGTCTTTGCCTTTTTGTTCTGAATGGAACACTCTCTCCAGTGACATCCACCTACATCTTTTTGACTAGAACTGTATCATATGGGTATTCCTTGATTCAATCACTTGTCACTGCCCTGCTTGATAGACTCTGGCTCTGAACCCTAATCTGAATAGCTACTTCTGATCCTTCTCCTATGTATATTCCTGCAAAGGAAGCTGGGAAACCCAGTACTTTTAACTGGGCACATTGCTGCTTTGAACAAAGTTGGAATTCTGTAAGGAAGGAAGAATAGAAAAATTGTTATTGGGCAGGCAATGAGTAGCATCTGCCATGAACTCTGACACCAACTGCTTGCCTGGACTAAACCCCTCAGATTCTGGGCTTTGACTACTGGACTTGACTTTCTCCTAGCAACTGCAGTTGGGTTTGTTCCTCTAGCATAGGATAAAAGAGACCTGCCTAGTTTAACAACAGCATATGTGAAAAAGACCTTGATTTGATTGTAAAGTCAATGCGAGCCAACAGAGTGATGATGCTGCCAAAAGAGGTAATTAGATTTTAGGCTGCATTAATAGAAGTAGAGAACCAGAACAAGAGAAAGGATGGCTCTGCCCTTCTCTACACTTGTCACATCCTACCTGGTACACTGTGCTCCATTATAGACAACCCATTTAAACTGGGATATAATGACAAAGTGTAAGATGTCCAAAGGTGGGTCACTAGGCTGGTGCACCAGCAGCTGCATCAAATGAAGAAAAATTGTAGGCCCTGGGCTTATTTGGTCTAGAGGTAAATAAACCCAGGGAGGAATGCATATAGGGGAAGGGTCAGAAGTAGCTATTCAGATTGGGGTTCAGAGCCAGGGAGATTCTATCAAGCAGAGTAGTGTCAAGTGATTGAGTGGGAGGATGAGAGAGAGAATCAATAACAATAAAAATGCACTTATATCATACTTAATATGTGCCAGGTACTGCTGTTCTAAGCATTTGCATATACTAAATCACTTAATCCTCTATGACAACAATTCTGTGAGGTAGGAACTATTATTGTCTCCATTTTCCAGATGAAGAGACTGAGGTATAGACAGATTAAGTCACTTGTCTAAGGTCACACAGTTAGCAAGTGGCTGAGGCAGAATTTGCATACATGCAGTCTGGCTCTGGAGTTCATGCTCACCTTGCGTCCTCTCAAAAGAGGGTTAGTGCTTCTGGGGTAATTGCCTAGATTAAAACACCAGATAAAATTTTCAGCTTCTCCATTGTTTGGCAGTTGTGGGTGAGCTAGGACAGGTGGGGCTGAGAGATAGACCTACAACCCAGGGGATCCCTCCTAAATATTTTGATACTTTCTCAGTCAAAACCAATAGAAGTAAAATGTCCACATTTTGACCCACCATGGGCTTGCCCTCTCACTTCCAATTTCTAATATGAGGAATGCAGACTCATCTGTAGGTAATAGACAGAGCAGTCTCACCCTAGGATCCATCCCACTCTAGGCTGCAGAGGTACACAGATGACCACCTCCAGGCTCACCACTACTCCGGAGCTTGCAGTGTACAGAGCATGCAGCTACTGCAGCTGCCACCAGCTCTGCTTGAGAGAGCCAGGTTTTGGCCACTAGGTCCAGAGCCAACCTCTTCAAAGATACAACTAATCCACCCTTCCTCACACCTCCCACAGTCATCAGTCAACTCCCAAAGTGTAAGCCCATCTCCACCCTCAAACTGATTCTCACACTGCTCTGCTTTTTTCTCCACCCAACCCAACCCTCCAGTTTTTCTCCACCTACCCAAACCTCCGCTGGGGCCATCTTGACCAGCTGCTCCCTAATCAGCATTGTCAATTTCTTTTACCTAACAGAAACCTAGCTCTACCCAGAGGGCTCTGTTTCCCTGGCAGCCTTCTTATGTGAAGGGTTCTTGTTGTCTCTTCTAGTACCTCAGGGTTGGGAGATGGGGTAGGTATCTTACTTGCTCCCATTACTATTTTCAAACCATTCGCTTTCCTCCATCTTACAAAAACTATAGCTCTTTTGAGCCTCACATCATTTTTATATATCACTCACTCTTTCTCATTGCTGTCATGTACAGACCTCCTGATCATATCCTCTGTGGCGGGTTGAACTATATCCCCCAAAGATGTATGTTGAAATCCTAACCCCCAGTACCTGTGAGTGTGACTGTGTGACTTTATTTGGAAATAGGATCATTGTAGATGTAATGAAGTTAAGATTAGTGCATATTGGATTAGAGTGGGCGGCCCCATTTCAGTGACCAGCGTTCTCATAAGAAGAGGGAAATTTGGACACAGATACACACACAGAAAAAAAGACCACCATGTGATGGCAGAGACAGAGATTGGAGTGATGCAGCTGTAAGCCAAGGATTGCACGTCTCACCTTCCAGGATGACTATTTCCAACCTCTCCACTCTCTTCTCAAATCTCCAATCCTTGTCTCTACCCTCTCACTCTTAGCAGATAATCTTGTGTCTTTGCTTAGTGTAATAATAGAATACCTGAGATGCGGTAATTTATAAAAGAAAAGGGGTTTATTTAGCTCATGGTTCTACAGGCTGGAAAGGTGAAGACTGGGCATCTGCATATGGTGAGGACCTCAGGCTACTTTAATTCATGGCAAAAAGTGGAAGGGGAGTTTGTGCAAAGAGATCACATGGTGAGGGGGAAAGCAAGAGAGAGAAACTGAGGAAGCCAGACTCTTTTAAACAACCCTGTCTCCCAACTAATCCATTCCTGTGAGAGCAAGGACTCACTTCTGCAGAAGAGAATTCATCTATTCATGAGGGATCTGCCTCCATGACCCAAACAGCTCCCAGTAGGCCCCACCTCCCAGCAATGCCACATTGGGGATCAAATTTCAACATTAGTTTCAGAGGGGACAAACTCAAACCATAGCACCTTGTCACCTATTTCATCGAGAAAATTCAAGCATTAGGCAGGGACTCCTCTTCCCACACATTAGCTCATCTACATTCTCTGCAGGATTTCCCTCCTGTAACAGCAGACGAGGTATCCCTTCTTCTCAGAGGACCATGCCTTCCACTGGTATTTGGTAGCCTATCCCTTCCCACCTTCTATCCAACTATCCCTTTGCTCTCCTATGTATTCAACTGCTTTCCTTCAATTTGACCCTTCTCAGTAGCATGTGAAATAGTCTCTTCCATCTTAAAATCATGTCCTCCTCAACCTCACACCCCCTTCTGTTATCACTCTTTCTTCTCCTTTCCAAACAAACTTCTCAAAAAGTTGTCTTCCTTCACTTCTCAGCCTACTCTAATTATGCTTCCACTCTCATCGCTACCCTGACAGTGCTTTCACTAAGGTCACCAATGATTTTCATGCCATTAAATCCAAATGACGCTTTCAATCTTTATCTTACTTGACTTTTCAATGGCATTTGACATTATTGACCACTTCCTATTTATTGAGACATTTTCTTCTCTCAGCCTCCTTTCTTCATTTTTTTCCTACTTCTCTGAGAACTTCTTATTGGTATCCTTTGGGGGCTCATTTTTCCCTAGCTGGCTTTTAAATGTTGGAGTTCCCGAAGGCTACCTTCTCTTCTCACTCTATATTCTCTCCCTAAGCAATCTCACCCATGCCCATGGTATGGATCCCATATCTATATCTCTACGTAGATGACTGAAACACGACTCAAAGTCAATACATCCACTACCAAAACTGTGATCTTCTTTATATATGGCTCTCTACCAGTTTCTCCTTTTTCGGTGAATGGCACCCCCAAATATTCAGTTAAGCAATTCAGAAACCTGGCAGTCATCCTTGGCACCCCCTCTTCCTCATATCCAATCTATCACTAAGTTCTATCTATTTTACTTTTTAAAAGGCTCTTAGTCCATACACATCTTTGCAGTTACACTGCCAGCCGCCACCCTTGTCCACATTACTGTCATCTCTCATTTTATCTATTGCAACAGTCTCTACCCATCCATGCCACTCCCTTCCAACCCATTTTCTACACAGCAACCAGAGTGATACTTTCGAATACTAAATCTGATCCTGTCATTATCTTGTATAAAAACCTTCCAATAATTTCCTATGACCCATAAAAGGAAGAATTATTAATGTGGCCTATAAGGTCCTATGATGTCTTACCCAAACTTACTTCTCCACCCTCAGCTCACACCATTTTCTCCCTCATGCTCTATGTTCCAGCCACACTGGCCATCTTTCAGGTCCAAATATGCTATGCCTTGTTGGCCACAGGACCTTTGCACATGCTGTTTCCATTTCCTGTAACACTCTCTCTACTCCCTACCTCCAGTCACTTTGCCCAGCTAATCCTACTTAATATTCAGATCTCAGCATCACTTCCTCAGGGAAGTTTTCCTTGGCCAGTTTTTCCAGGCTTGGTCAGGTTCCTTTATTATGTCTTTCATAGAACTGTCTTCCTTTCTTCATAGCACTTGTCTTAGTTACATTTTCATGCTTATTTGTGTGCTTTCTTTGTTAATTACTGTCTCTCCAACTCCACTCCAAACTCCAACAGAACAGGAACCATGCCTATGTTTCTTCCTCCTTGTTTCTCTAGTGCCAAGTATAGTGCCTAGCACATAGATGCTCAGTATTTATTAAATGAATGAATGAGTGAGTTAATGAATAAACACTTTAAGTGGGACCATCCCCACTACATCACAGGGTTATGGATTTACCCTAATGCTATGGTCCCCAACCCCTGGGCCGTGGACCAGTACCAGTCTGTGGCCTGTTAGGAAATGGGCCGCGCAGCAGGCAGTGAGCACCTGGTGAGTGAGGGGAGCTTCATCTGTATTTACAGCTGCTCACCATCTCTCATGTCACTGCATAAGCTCCACATCCTGTCAGGTCAGCAGTGGCATTATATTCTCATAGGAGTGCGAACCCTACCGTAAACTGCGCATGCGAGAGATCTAGGTCACGTACTCCTTATGAGAATCTAATGCCTGATGATATGAGGTATAGCTGAGGTGGTGAAGCTAGCGTGGGGGAGCAGCTGCAAATATAAATTATCATTAGCAGAGAGGTTTGTATAATTATTTTATATTACAATGTAATAATAACAGAAATAAAGTGCACAATAAATGTAATGTGCTTGAATCATCCTGAAACCATCCCACCCCACTGGTCCATGGAAAAATTGTCTTCAGTGAAAATGTCCCTAGTGCCAAAAAAGCTGGGGACCGCTGCCCTAATAGATCTGCTAGCATGACTGTGTTTTAATACCAAATACAAACTACAACATGTAGAAACAAAGCGTCTTTTCCTCATGACTGCTTCCAGAGATAGTTAATTCCTCTCAATGAAGGTATCTTCAAGCAGGTATCTGATCAGAAGTTGAATTACTGCTTGTGGTAATATAATCACAAGATGATCTGTAAAGTTTTTGTCATTCAAGGTTTCTAGTGTTTGGTCTATAGAGAGAGTGGCTTGAGAAAACAGGATTCAGACACTCTCTGGGAGGGAAAAGCCATAGAACAAACCACTTTAGGATTTTAACCACATCAAGATCACCTCATTCATTCCCTTCCTTCCCAACAGATTTTCTTCTAGTTCCTGTTTTGACATGCCAGTATTTTTTTCTATGTTAAAGATTGCCATGGGTAGAGGTTCTTCAGTTTCCAAAGCTCTCAGTTCCATGATTCCCTGGAAATCTTGTTTCCAATTTTCATCTTTTCTGCTTAGATTTAAAGCTATTTCCTCATGCTTCTCATAGCAAGGATGGAAATTTACTGGTCCGACTGTATCCAAAGAGGTTTTTTTAAATTTTTTTTATTTTTTATTTTTTGAGACAGAGTCTTGCTCTGTTGCCCGGGCTAGAGTGCCATGGGGTCAGCCTAGCTCACAGCAACCTCAAACTCCTGGGCTCAAGCGATCCTCCGGCCTCAGCCTCCCAAGTAGCCGGGACTATACGCACGCACCACCATGCCCGGCTAATTTTTTTCTATTTTTTTGGTGCAGACAGGGTCTCACTCTTGCTCTGGTTGGTCTTGAACTCCTGGCCTCAACCAATCCTCCTGCCTTGGCCTCCCAGAGTGTTAGGATCACAGGCATGAGCCACAGCACCTGGCCTCAAAGAGTTTTAAGTAAAGGTTATTGTTTTGGGCTGACTGTAAAGCCCCACATTTCATAGTTTAGAGAATTGAGGGGCCAACTGTGACAGAATCAGCTTCTTGTTATACTGTGCATGGGTAACTCTTGATATTTGGACGCTAAGGGTCTTGTCTTGTAAAGGTGAAGTGTTGTCAGATTATGTGTCCTGGAAGGGTCATAGCCATACCCCTCAATGTGGCGGGTTGTCTCTCACTCGGACTGTCAGATAATAAATGGCATCAATCACAACTGAGTTCTGAGGATCACTGGGGAAAGAAATGTATTCCTCAGAGAAGGAACCAGAGCTGATGGGGAGGACTCCAGGAAGTCTGTGACTTAAGTTTCTGTAGTACTGGCTGGGGAGGGAACCCAGTGCTCAGACACTTGCTCCCTGAGGTTGGATGTAAAAAGTGGCTGCCCTGTGAGCACAGGCCAGGACCAGAGGAGAACAGAGGAGCCTGGATGTAGTACAGAGAGAGCATGTGAGTCCCAGAGAAAACTTGCTCGTGGTTGGCCCAGAGATGTGTGCTGTGGAAGCTGAGCTGTTTTGATTTCTGGCATGGCCCTTTGCTTCTCCCAGAGTTCAAGAAATTCTTGTGCAGTTGCTTCCTGCTGCCTCTGCTGTGCCCAGGGAAAACCAAAGATAGGCCTTGTGGCCCTCTCAGGCCACAGTCTTAAAAAGAGAGCGACACGTGCTTCAATCTGGCAGCCCCCACGTTTTGTTTTACCAAGGAAGTGAAAGTAATGAGATCAGAGTGATACCTAGGGCCGTAAGGGGAAAGGAGAGATTCAAAGGGCCAGAGTTGCAGGGTGACCACAGCCTCTTCCTCCATGGAGGTTCTCTCTTCAGTACTATGGGTTTCTCCTCTCAAGGGAAGCAACTTCTTTCTTCACTGAGTACTTTTTCATGGATCAACAAGAGATCTACCTGTTGAGACAAAGGTAGATTTCCTTGCTGATCGTTGGCAGATCAGGCCCCTCTAGCACTGCTCTTCAGATCCTCTCTGGAGCCATCTTCTTAGGCAGGGCAAGGCCTTGGCCAAAAGGCTCCTGGGATCTGGATCAGACTGCTTGCGAAGGCCAGAAAGTTCCTCTCTGCAGCCCCCTGCCTCATTGTGCCTGAGAGAGCTACCTCCTGAAAGTAGTGAAAGGTAGGCCCAGGGGCAAGGAAGCTGTGGAGCTCCATCCTCCACAAGTCAATACAAAGTCGCTGTCAGCCTTATCCCCTGCCACCAGCAGAGCGGCAACATAGAAGGGAGTAGATGTCTTGAGGCAGCAGACCTGGGCTGAGCCCTACAGTCTGAGTCACCTTGGATGCTGACACATGTGTGACCTAGGACTTTGGGCCCAAGGAAAACCTGGGTTGCCTGGTCTCAGGGGCTTCCGCCTCAGCATCTCCATGACCTGTTCGTCCGCTACCTTTGGGCAGGGGCCCATACCCTGGCATGTGCTGCACTTTGGCTCTGTGGCTGTCCTGTCCTCTGGAGGGTCTGTGGTTTTCCTCCTGTGGCTTGGGTCATGGTCCAAGATCTTGCAGTTGTCTTTTTCCGCTGACCTTGTGGGGTCTAGTCTGTGGCTATGTGAGTCCTGGACCTCTCACGCTCTTCACGATGCAGCACATTGGTAATGGAAACAGCACTGACTTTGGAGTTAGGCAAGTCTGGGTCAACATCCCAGCCTAGCACTTCTGAGCACAAGCGATCAGAGCCCATTTCCCTATCCAGTTAGAAAGAAAGAAAGAAAGAAAGAAAGAAAGAAAGAAAGAAAGAAAGAAAAGAAAGAAAGAAAAGGAAAAACAGCTACTTCCTCAGGAGGTTGTTGTGTAGATAAAATGTCACGATGGCTCTGAAATGTCTTGTACATGGCCCTCGTTGCATATTAGTTCACCCTGAACTGTTCTTTGCAGGACAGGGTAAGCACTCCCTTTTTCTTTTCTCCTAGTGTCTTTCTATTCTGTTTTGTTGCTTTAGACACGTTCACCAGCAGGTTATTAAGTCTGGTTCTCTGCTGGGAGGAAACTCCCAGAGGGGAAAATTTCTATGTATAGCAGAAGCTTGTGGGTTGGGTGCTCCTTCTCACCCACCAGGGTGAACATCCTTAGAGATACAGCTTCCCCATGCAGAGAAAGGGGGCCTACATGGCCTTCCTTCAGGTATGCATTGGGAGAAATGTGTGTGGGTGGAGGGAGAGTGCTTCAGGATAAGGGAAGCAGAAGGAAGAAGCCTAACAGAGCTTCCAGTGGCCATCTCAGAAGGGAGGTGGGAGATACAGCCCAACCTCCAGCTATCTGGGAACATTAGAAGACAGAGCCTTTGTGACTGTATGTTTATTTCTCTGTGATAATTCACCAAACCTGGTATGTGCAATGTGTTGCCTTTGTTAACTCTGTTCTGTTTTGCCTTGGTAATGGGAAGTACAGCCCTTTATCTGTTGTCTTTAGACTGATCTTCAGGGAAGTGCCAAGATAACTCTTTCTCACTCTTTAGCCCGCCCAAAGGAGAGATGAGACCCACTGAAAGGGATACAGTGTTAATGGAAGCTTTAAAGAGGAAAGAAAGGAAGCTGAGTCCCTAGGCCAGGGGACCTCTTGGAGTTGGTCTGAGCTTGACACATGATCTGGAAGCTTAGGAAGAAAAACAGTAAGGCTTTCCTAGGACATTCGTCAGGGAAGCTCAGCACCTTCATCTGTTGGTCTAATGTCATATCTGAGTCTGTTTATTCTATCAGCTGTGTGGTCTCCAGAGTGGATGACATCTTGGGCTCTGATACTTCAATTAACAGGCTCTTTCTTTCTGTTATGAAGTCTGAAATTGGACATGTACTCCCCCAGTAAAGTGCTGTCTTTCAGGAGTACTTCTGGCTTTCAGCTCATTTTAGAATGTGGAAGGCCAGTGTCTTCAGAGGTTAGTAACTCAACAAGATAACACTGGTTACCAGTCTCACCCTCTCCCCCAAGAAATCATTGATGAGTCACTTTTCTGCTGTACCCAGGGGGAAGGACGAAACTCTTCCCGGAATCCGTGAATTGCATTTTCACAATATCTAAATACTCTAAATTCATAGACCATAAAAATAAGAAGGTGGATCTTCCAGGCCGGGGAGGCCAGCATGGTAAACATGGAAAAAAGTCATTGCTAGGGTGATCTGGGGCAGAAGCTGAGGCAGCTGTTCTGAGCAGGAGTTCTAGGCTGGGAGAGCTCAGCCTAGAATATGAAAAATGGGGAAGAATGCATCTATGTGACAGTCAGTTAGGGAGGGAGAGATTTCTATGCACGGTCACAGTAAGGACTGAACTAAATTATATGTAAGTAACTGCCCTTCTCCCTTACCATGCTTTGGACTTCTCTATTGCAGCATTTTGGGTTCCCAAGGCTGCCCTACTGTCCTGGTACCTTTCCTCTTCTCGGACTTCTCTGGCTGCTCTTTGGACCACCCTCCTGCTGACCATTGGGCCAGGTCTGTGCTGGCCTGCAGGGTGGCGAGGTAGTGCTGGCCTGGGATTGAGCTGCCCCGGGCCATGACTCCGTGCGCAGACCCATTCTAACCCAGGAGTTCCAAGTCCAGGGTCAGGGTTCTGTATGTTGGCCTCTGCTGCCCCCACATGGTAACTGAGGTTACTTTTCCCCACCTGAGGTGACTTGTGGAGAACGGCTGTCAGACTCCCAAATTTCTGGCTGCTTTTCCCAGCTCCATACAGCTGCCTCCACTCTCTCTGCAGTGCTTCACGACAGGAGCAGGACACAACTCAGTCAAGTTCTGAGACGGGTGAGTTTCAGGCCATGAATGGAAGATGCTGCTGCCTGCTTTGGCCTACGTCCAGACTCCCCCGTGAGAAGTGATTGGAGAAGGAGGGAGGATCAAAACACTAAATAAGATGACTTCTCTTAGAGTGAGCTCAGGCTCAAAATCATCAGCCTGAAGCCCCTAAGATTCTTAAGCACCCATCTCAAAGTCTAAGAGCAGGACCCTTCCCAAGCATGCTTTGAAGTTAACCCAGAAACCATGACTCAGCTTCTACAGCTCTTTGCCTGGTTCTGACAGGTTAGAGATGGCCCAGAGGCCAGTGGGCCGACCTTCCACCCTCTGGGACCTGCACACCTTTGGGCATTAGGGCATGGATAGAAGAGGAAGCAGGATCTTGATCAGATGCAAAAGATGTGGGCTCCCCCACAGAGCCCAGGGAAATGTCCCATTGCTCTCAGAGTACCACTCCACCCAGTGAGCCAGAAAAGTGGAGTCCAAGGCCAAGCCTTATGGCCCAGGCAAAGGTAAGAGGAGAGGTTTGAAGGATGTGTCCCTCTCTGACTATGAACTAGCAGAGTGTGGATACTACCAGCATCATCCCTCCAAGTGTGAGAATCTGGTGAGGAGATGTCTCCTAAAAGTAGAGTTAGTGATTTTTGTCCTGGGCTCCAAGTCCAGCCCTCAGCATGCTGGGAAACTGCTGCTCATCCTCACTTCTGGCTCCTTTCTTTGGGTATCCCTTGTACAACTCCTTCCTGTATCCAAGACCCCTATCTCATTCCAGAGGCAGAGCAGGACCTATCTAGGGGCCAAGTTAGAAATCTGGGAGTCATGATTGAGTTCCTATGGGACTTTACATGTATTATTTAATTCACCCTCATAAAAAACTCATGAAAGAGGGATTTTTGTCATTTTTACACATGAATAAACCAAGGAAGTCTCTGTAAGATGAGATGATTGCCCAGGGTCCCACAGCTAGTTCTCGAAGGAGCCTCTTACACATTTATCTGGCTCTAAAATCAGGATTCTTACAGAATGTTACTCTGCCACCTTTTATTGCTGTAGTCCCTTCCTCTCTCTGATCTTTTATATCCAACCAGACACAAAATCTATAGATTCTACTTTATAAATATCTCCTAGATCTCTCCCTCTCCTCTCCTCTCTTCCTCTTTTCTGTTTCCCCTTTCTTCCTTTCTCTTGTCACCTGTCTCCTGTGTCCCCTTTTAATTGAGGTAAAATTTACGTACAGTGAGTATACAACTCAATGCATTTCAGTGAATGTATATACCCTATTTCTACCACTCAAAATCAAGATGTAAAACATTTCCATCACAGCTGAAAGTTCTCTCATTTCCACTTTCAGTTAGTCCTTGGCCCCCATAGGCAACCATGGATATGTTTTCTGTTGCTATGGATTAGTTTTCCTGTTCTAGAATCTCATATAAATGAATTAGCACAGTATATACTCTTTGGGGCCTACTTATTTAGGTCAAATGATGTTTTTTATATTCTTCATGTTTGTGTATCAGATATTTCATTCTCTTTTTTGTGTAACAGCTATATTGAAATATAATTCACATACCATACAATTCACCCATATAAATGTACAATTCAATGGCTTTTAGTGCAGAATGTTCACAGTTGTACAACCATTACCACAATTGATTTTAGAACATTTTCATTATCCCCAAAAGAGACCCTGTACCCCTTAGCCACTACCCTCCAGCTCCCCACCCCACATCCCCAGCCCTAAGCAACCACTAGGGCTACTATGAATAAAGCTGCTATAAGCTTTCTTGTAGAAGTCTTTTTGTGGACATATGTTTTATATGTTTTGGGTAAATACATAAGAGTAGAATTGCTGGATCATAGAGTAGGTATATGTTTAACTTTACGGGAAAATTCCAAACTTTTTTCAAATAATTGTACCTACCTGGTATGTATGAAAGATCCAGTTGTTCACATCTTCCCTAACATTTGTTGTTATTAAAATTTTTTCTTCACTGTTCTAGTTGTTCTGTTAGTGGTATCTTGTGGTTTTTAATTGCATTTCCTGAATACCTTTTGTCTGCTTACTGGCCATTTGTGTAAGTTCTTTTGTGATTATCAGTTCAAGTTTTTTGCTTATTATAAAAATTGAGTTGTCTTTTGTTACTGATTTATATAACAGGGTTTCTCAGCATAGTACTATTGACATTTTTGACCAGATAATTCTGTGTCGTGGGTGGTTGTCCTGTGCATTGTAGAATATTTAGCAGCATCCCTGTTCTCTGTCCACTAGATATCAGTAGAATTCCCCCTCCAGTTGTGAAAACAGGAAATGTCTCCAATCATTGTCAGCTGTTCCCAGGGGGCGAAAATTATCCCCAGTTGGGAACCATTGATGTATAGGGATCCTTTATTCAGGATACAAGTCCTTTGTCAGATATATTTGCTGTGAACATTTTCTCCCAGTCTGTGGCTTACTTTTGTATTTTCTTAATGATGTCTTTTGATGACCAGGGATTTTAAATTCATATTAAGTATAAGTTAGTAATTTTTTATGTTTAGACCTAACATAATATAACATTTCTTTTATGTTTAGGACCTAGCATAGTACCTGAGCCAAGGTACGTATTATGGTGGGATCTTCCTTGTTATCAATGCTGTCTGCCGCTTGGTATAGAACGGAATCTCTGGGTTCGTGGAGAAGGAGAGTTCTCCTTTGCCGGGTACCTCTTGTGGTAGGATCCCTCCTGTTTTTGGGAAATTGAGAGTACTTCCAGGCCCAGACAGCTTGTTGCAATGGGATTTTCCCTGTTGTTGTCCCTGGACCACTCTGCCTCAAGTCTCTGGGTGGGTCTGGGGAGTTTCAGGTCCATGGGTACAGAGAGGTTTCCAGCTGAAGGTTGTTTGTTATGGCATAGTCCTTATTGCTGGTGCTGCCTAGTCACCCATTGTCTCTTCCTGGGAGAGGAGAGTCTTAGGCCTGGTATAGAAGGACAGGCTTCCTCTGGCCACTTATTGTCAGAGAAGATCCCCATTGATCCTGATTGCCAATGCTGCCAATTTATCTAGGATTACCATTGGGAATCCTGTTCCATCTGCAGGAGAAATGAATCTACCTGGGCTACCTTCTATTGCTAGGTTGAGGTCAGTTACTGATAGGCCTGGGTCTACTTCTTCTATTAGGTGGGGGGCTGTTATATGCTCTGCTGTGTCTTTCCTCATGTCCTTGGATCCTTAACCAGTTCACCATCCTCTTTCCACCTTGCAGAGTTCCCTTTTGATTGCTTCTTGCATTTTTCCTAGGATTATAGTTGCATCCAGCAGGGAGAGAAGAGATGAATGAATCTTCATCATCATGACTGAATAAATTTTTTAAAGAACCAAATAGGTTTTACTGAAATAAAAAATGTAATTGTTGCTTTTAAAATTTCAATGGGCAGATTAAATAGCAAATTAGATGGAAATAGAATGTTAGTGATCTAAAATATGGATCTGAAGAAATTGCTCAGAATGCAGCAGAGAGGCAGAAAAGGATAGGATTTATAAAGGAGAAATGAAAAGATTTGGAAGATACAGTGAGAAAATATAATTGCATTTCTAGATAGAGAGAATACAGAAAATGAGGGAGAAGCAAGATCCAAAGAATAATGCTGACAATTTTCCTTTATTGATGAAAGACATGAATTCTTAGATTCAGGAATTACAACAAGTTCCAGACAGGACAAATACAAAGAAAACCTCATATAGACATATCGTGGTAAAAAGATAGAAAATATCTGAAAAAGAACCAGACAAAAATGATGGATTGCCTCCAAAGGAATGACTATTAAATTAAGAGAATACTTCTCAAGAGCAACAAAGTCAGAAGATGGGGAATAACACTTTCAAAGTGCCAAGGGAAAATATCTATCAAGCTAAAATATTAATTTTTGAAAAGCTAATATTAAAAAATAAAAGCAAAGTTAAGACATTTTCAGAAATGTAGAATCATATCTTCACTAAAAGATCTTCTAAAAAGAATTTCCTGAAGGAAGAATGAGATGAAAGAAAGAATAATTAGCAAAGAAATTTTTGAAATTTAGATAAACATAAACAACCATTACCTATATGAAACAATAATAATAGTGATTAAATTGGGGGAGTTTAAAAAAGGGTGGAACTAAATTACTGGAAAAAAGTAATGTGTAAGCCAGGGAGGGGTGGTAGTGATCAGCATGAAAGCATAAGAGGGTCTTTGTATCATTTGGGAGGAAGATAGAGATAATGATTACATTTAGACTTGGTTCATTTAAGTATGAATAGTAAAATTTAAAGGTAGCTATTAAAAGACTAGAAATAACAGATTCAATGCAATCTTTATCAAAATACCAATAATCACAGAAATAGAAAGACACATTTTAAAATTCATATGGAAAGACAAATGACCCTAAGAGCCAAAGCAATCTTGAGCAAAAAGAACAAAGCTGGAGGCATCACAATACCTGACTTTAAAATATGCTACAAAGCTATAGTAACCAAAACAGCCTGGTTCTGGTGTAAAAACAGACTTATAAACCAATGGAATAGAATAGAGAACACAGAATGAACCCATGCATTTACAGCCAACTGATTTTCGACAAAGGTGCCAAGAACACACACTGGGGAAAGGACAGTCTCTCCAATAAATGGTGCTGGGAAAACATGCAGAAGAATGAAACTAGACCCCTATCTCTCACCTTATAAAAAGTCACTCCAAATGGATTAAAGGCTTAAATGTAAGACCCAAAACTATGGAGTCACTAGAAGAAAACACAGGAGAAATGCTTCATGACATTGGACTGAGCAAGGATTTTTTTGCATAAGACCTCAAAAGCACAGGCAACAAAAGCAAAAACAGACAAATGGGATTATATCAAACTAAAAAGCTTCTGAATATCAAAGGAAACAATCAATAAAGTGAAGAGATAACCTAAAGAATGGGAGAAAGTATCTGCAAACTATGCATCTGACAAGGGGTTAATATCCAGAATATATGAGGAACTCAATAGCAAAAACTCCCAAGTCATCCAATTTAAAAATGTGCAAAAAGACCTGAATAGACATTTCTCAAAAGAAGACACACAAATGGCCAACAGATATATGCAAAATTTCTCAGCATCACTAATCATCAGAGAAATGCAAATCAAAACCGAAATGAGATATCACCTCATACCTGTTAGAATGACTATTGTCAAAAAGACAAAAAAATAACAAATATTGGTGAGAATGTGGACAAAAGGGAACTCTTACACACTGCTGGTGGGAATGTAAATTATTACAGCCATTTTGGAAAACAGTATAGAGGTTGCTCAGAAAATGAAAAATACAGCTGGGTGCGGTGTCTCACGCCTGTAATCCTAGCACTCTGGGAGGCAGAGGCAGGAGGATCGCTTGAGGCCAGGAGTTCAAGACTGGCCTAATCAAGAAAAAGACCCTGTCTCTACAAAAAATAGAAAATTAGCCAGGACACGGTGGTGCACACCTGTAATGCCAGCTACTGGGGAGGCTGAGGCAGGAGGATCCCTTGTGCCCAGGAGTTTGAGGTTACAGTGAGCTATGGTCACGCCACTGCACTCTAGCCCAGGTGACAAAATGAGACTCTGTTTCAAAAAAAAATTAAAACCAGAACTACGATATGATCCAGCAATCCCATCACTGGGTATATATACAAAGGAAATGAAATCAGCATGACAATTCCAATAAGCAGACATCTGCACACCCATGTTCATTGCAGCACCATTGGCAATAGCCAAGATACGGAATCACCATAAGTGCCCATCTAATGATGAATGGATAAAGAAAATGTGATACAAATATACAATGGAATACTATTCAGCCATAAAACAGAATGAAATCCTGTCATTTGTGGCAACATGGACGAACCGGAGGACATTAGATTAAGAGAAATAAGCTAGGCACCGAAAGACAAACACTACATGGTATCACTCATACGTGGAATCTACAAAAATTGATTTCATAAAAGTAGAGCGTAGAATAGTTGTTACCTGAGGTGGAGATGGGAGGGAGGAGGGGGGAACCAGGAGGGGTTAGTCAATGAGTACAAAGTCACAGTTAGACAGGAAGTTCTATTACATAGTAGAGTGACTATAGCAAATAAAAATGTGTCATATATTTCAAGATAGCCAGAAAGAAGATTTTGAATGTTGCCACCACAAAGAAATGATAAATGTTTAAAGTGATGAATATAGTAATTACCAATTTGATCATTATACTATGTATACATGCACTGAAATATCACATTGTATCCCATAAACATGAACAATTATGTGTCAATTACAAATAAAAAAATTTTAAAAAATGAATAGAAAGAGTATAAATCATACAAACCAGTAGGAGAAAAAAATGGAAAAATAAAAACTGAAGTAACTTGTAAAGAAGATCAAAAAAAAGAGAGAAAATATAAGGACAAAAATCAAGATAAATATAAAACGTTAAACTAGATGATATGAATAAATAAATAATATGTCAGTGATCAAAATAAATGTATTAGATGAAACCTACCAGTTAAAATACTAGAATTGTAAATTTCAAATTGATTTTTTTCAAAATCCAGTTATATGTTGTTACAAAAGACACATTTAAAATATAAAGACCATATTCTTTGATCACTATGGAATTAAGTTAGAAGTCAACAGCAAAAAAAAAAAACCCACAAAAACTGTAAAAAATATATAGAGAGAGATTTAAAATATCCATTTGATTAACTCATGGGTCAAAGAAAGAACTATAATGTAATTTGGAAAATGTTTATAACTCAATGTTAATAAAAATACCTTACATCAAAATCTATAGGGTGTAGGAAAGAAAAATTGTAGTTAGATATTTATAGCCTTAAATATATTATTCAGAAATAAAAAAGAATGAGCATTTATACATTAAGTACCCAACTTGAGAAGTTCGAAAAGGAGCAATAAAATAACCCAAAAGAAGTAGAAGGAAGGAAATAACAAACATAAGAGTGGAAATTAATAAAATAGAAGGAATACCTTTTTTTAATTGTAGGAAGCTACAATAGAGAGAATTTAACAAACTTCCAAATTGGTATTTGAAAAGATTGTTTTTTTTGAAAATAGACAAACTTTTGATATTGCTAATAAATTAATAAAGAGAGATGGTAAAAAAAATTATTACCATGAACTATTTTATGCTGATAAATCTGAAATTTTAAACAAACTGGACAATATCATGGACAAATATAACTTAATAAAAATAAGAAGCAATAGAAAACCTGAATAGAACTATAAACTTTAAAGACATGAATCAATAATTAAAATTCTACAACTTCAACTCAAATCCAACAATTCACATGATTTCACAGGTGAATTCTGTTATTCAAGAAACAGATAAATACAATCTCACACAAAACTCTTCCAGGAAATAGAAAACTAAGAAAAATTCCCCCAATTCATTTTATGAGACTTTATAACCTTGATAAGAAAATTCACAAGAATATTACAAGAAAGAAAAAATAATAAGCTAAGCTCTCATATAAATATAAATGCAAAAATCTTATGCAAAATATTAGGATCTCTATGGAGAAAATGTTAAAACATTACTGAAGGACATTAAAGAGATATAAATGAGTGGAGAGGGATGCCATGTTCATGGATAGAAAGACTCAATACTGTAAATATGTCAATGATCCCCCAAATTAATCTATAAGTTCAATACAATTCCAGTCGAATCCCAATCAGGAGGAACTTAAAATGCAGATTCTTTAAAAGTTATATTAAGGTAAAAAGGGCCAAGATTAGCAGCTGATATTTATTGAACATTCGCCATATTCCAGGCAGTGTTCTAATCATGTGTTATATGTTTTGCATGTATTAACACATTTATTCCTCACAATAATCCCATAAAGTAGGCCCTATTTTGTGCTGATTTTATATATGGAAAACTGAGGCACAGAAAGGTTAAGTACGTTGGCCAGGCTCATACAATCAGTAAGCAGCAAAACCAAAACTCAAACCCAGAAAATTTGGCTCTAGATTCCACACTCTTAAACTCCACACTAAATATTTTTGAAGAACAAGTGAGAGAGTTCACCTTGCCTGGTATCAGGACTTACTATAGAGCTGCAGTCATTAAGAGAGAGTGGTATTGGCACAAGAGTAGACAAATGGGCCAATGAAACAGGATAGAGAATCCAGAAATAGACCCAAGAGACCAATCCTAGGAAGGAAGCTATAATTAGAATTCATTCAACAAATGTTTATGAAGCATCAGCTATGTGGTAAGCATTGGAAATACAGCAGCAAATAAAAGACAAGTCTCCTCTCTCACGGAATTTAATTAGTGGGGAAAGACAGAAAATAAACAAGTAAATGTTATAATATGAGCAGTTTGTATTAAATAGTAGTGAAGTGCAGTAGGGAGCAATGTGCTCAACAAAAGCCCAAAGAACCATACGAAACATTCCACTGTAGGTAATGTTAAGACAGTTGGGAGGGTGGCTAATGATTTCAGAGATCTGCAATTGGGCTGGCAATGCCTTCTTCAGTTTACGTTAGGATTAGCCGGGGCAGGTGGGGCAGTAGGAGAGCCGGAGCGGCCTTCCTGAATGTTTAATGCCCTCTATCCTGATGAACGGTGTTTGTCAGCGCAGGTGCATCCTGCAGGGCAGCCTGGAGCTTCCCAAGTCAGTGACCAAGAGGTGATCGGTAGTGCAAGGAAATGACAGCAATGGCATCTCTTGTTATTGAAGCCAGGGGATTCTGGGTGAAGTATAGCAGTCATTCAGGACATCTGGACAGAGCCTTTGAATCAAGGCATTAGGGTATGATGTGGTACAAGCCGGGGAATTTTGTGTCATATATGAAGCCACCAAAAATCTCTTTGGACTGTATTCAGAATTTTTACTGACGACACAGATAACTTCTGGGATAACTTTGTGGCAGGAATCTTAGCCTTACTGGCCTTTTGTTTCTTCCACATACTCTTCTCATTCCTGCCTCAAGTCCTTTGCAATTGCTGGAATAATCTTCTTCCATACCTTTGCAATATTTCAACTCAAATATCACCTCTGTCAGACAGGCCTTCTTTGACCACACTATGTAAAGTAAGCCCTTGGCCACTCTCTATCACATCCCCTTGCTTAATATTCTTCTTAGCTCTTACCATTATACGAAATTATCTTGTTTATTTGTTTACTTTTTCACTCTCTACCTTTTCCTACTCAAATGTAATCTTCATGAAGACAAAGACTATTTCTTTCTGGATCACTGTTTTATCTCCAGTGCCTGATATAGTGCCTGGCATATGGCAAGTGCTCATTAAATATTTGTTGAGGAAGGGAGAAAGCAAGAAAAGAAAGAAGGAAGGAGAGAAGAAAGGAAAGAAGGATGCCTTTAACCGTCGCTTGGGTGAGGCAAAGACATAAAGTGTAACCATAATGTTTGTACCTTCATAATACCTTGAAATAAAAAAAGAAAGAAAGGAAGGAAGGAAATGTATCTGGTCAGGGGGCAAGATATCTTATCCTGGAATGAAGATTTGAAGCCCTCTGAGTTGATCCCTTAGACTCTACCAAGCAAGGTTGTATTTAGACTTCAACCTAATGTCTGTGCAAGATTGTTGCCACTGGCTGCAACCAGAATAACAAGGCCTCAAAACTTCTTGGTCATAGAATTTCCCAGGGTAGATCTGTACCATTACCCCCAACAACTCTGGCTTCAAACACAGGGCATTTATGCCCTTCCCTGCTCCTCCCTGCTAGTGGTTCTGGTTGGCTGTCTAGAGAAATCAAATAGTTACAGGAGGACATCATACTTCTGGCATGAGCTAAATTTCTCTTTTTGTCTTAGTTTTAGATTGCTGTGATTTACAAACTATGTTATGTGACTCGATGTATTCACACCTTTTAATGATTTGTCTTCGTGGGATGATTGTTTAGAATGTAAAAATGGAGAAAGGGGCACTTAATTCCATTAGTCCTCTTTTAATATTGAATATTTTATTAGATGCATTTTATTTCTTCTCTCTCTCTCTCTCTTTTTTTAAGCCAATATTGCATTTGTAGTAATAAAATGGTGAGATTAGATGTAAAAATCTAAACTATATGCTCTGGAATCATTTTTTTTCTGGTGCATTTGGTTTAAAAGGATAGGTATATGAACACTTTCAGAATACAAAACAGCCAAAAGTTATTGTAAACCTATTTGTTTTCTCTTTTCATATGGGCATTAAAGTCCAACGTGCTATATATAGCCAGGTAACATTTTAGATCAAATTGATTAACTTTTAGTATAAACTGTTGCAATACACACTGATTGTTTTACAAACCTTATATATGACAAATTAAAGAAAAAATAAAAACAATGATGTTATGTAGTGTGAACAGTGAGAGACTGAGAAGGGGTGATATTCAAGGTAATTTTAGTAATAGGTAATAATATTATAAGGCACTGTTTCCAATGTTTTGTCTATATTAGTTCGTGTAATGTTGGCAACAATCTTATGAGGTAAGTGATATTATTATCACCCCATTTTACATATGGGGGAACCGTAGCATAGAGAAATCAAGTTACTTGTTCAATGACACACAGAAAGTGATGGAGCTTGAATTTGATCCCAGGCAGTCTGATCCCAGAGCCCTTTCTTTTAACCACTGCACTGGTACCCTTGATTGCTAATAGTTCCCTTTCCTACTTGAGATAATTGCTCTCAGCTGGAGAAATATACTTAGGGGAGGAAGTATCAGGAGGCTGGATCCTCTGGGAAGAAAGTAGCCCCCAATTCTTAGAGGTCTCTGTTTCAATGGATCATGTGTGTGTGTGTATGGGTGTATGTATTAATGCATATGTACATATTTATGCAAACTTATTTATTTATCCCTGTCTTAACAGTTTCATATATACCAATAATAAAGATCAGAAAAGATAATGATGAAACAGTATTCAATTACCAATTACAATACCAAGCATAGATTGCCTAGGAATATAAATTTAAATGAATATTCAAGATTCATCATGTGAAGAAAAGCATAAATACTCTAGGAATATAAATTTAATAAAACAATATGTAAGACTCATGTGAAGAAAAGTATAAAACTCTACTTAGTAACATAAAATAAGACAGGAAGACTCAATATTGTAAAAGCTGCCCATTTTCTCATAATGAGCTATAAATTAAAGACATTCCCAATGAAAATTGCAAGAGTTTGGGGGAGTGTTTTTATTTTTTGGAATTTTAAAAAACTATTCTGAAGTTTATCTGGAAGAGTAAATATTAAAGAATAACAAATAAATTTTCAGAAATAAAGCTAACAAGAGAGAACTTGCCCTAACAGATGTTAAAATTTATTACAAAGCTACAATAATTAAAATACTGTAGCACTACCCCAAGAATAGAGAGATAGACAAATAAAATCGGAATAGAAAATTCAGAAATAAATTTACATGTGAAATTTATTGTGTTATAAAAGACTCATTGCAATTTACTGGGAAAAGAATTATTTAATAAGCACTATTGAGACAACTAGTTAATTGTTTAGAAAATAAATAAAACTGGGTTAATGCCTAACTCCTTATACCATACAAATTTTTGGTATAATAATATAAAATATGAAAAAATGAAAACATCAAACCAGTAGAAAGAAATATGGGTGAGCATTTTTATAATCTCAGGGTAGCAGAGGCCTTTGCAAGCATGATATGAAATGCATACACCATAAAGAGAAGAGTGACAGATTTAACTACATAAAAGTGAAAAATTTCTGTACAGCGGAAAATGTCATAAGATTGAAAGACAAATGACAAATTGGGAAAGAGCACATATTACAGACAAAGGTTAATTTCCTTCATCTTACAGCCTATTAACAAAAATACAAATTCTCCAATGGAAAAGTGGGCATTGGACACAAACAGGAAAATCACTAAAGAAAAGTATGCATGGACAGTAAACCTATAAAAAGCTGTCCAATACTTTCCAGTATTAAACTTAAGCCCATTATCCAAAGTGAGGCACCAGAAGATCGGAAGAACAGGCTCCACTTGTAGCCATCAAATTGGTACTAACTGATCAACACTAGGGTGATCACATGGCAGTAATACTCTCCAGGGATTAGGGGGATGGGGAGGGTAAACCTGCAACTAAAGGACACAGGGAGCACTGTAGGGGGGAAGGGCATGCCTTTATCCCTCGCTTGGGTGAGGCAAAGACATAAGGTGTAATCATAATGTTTGTACCCTCATAATACTCTGAAATAAAAAATAAAAAATAAAAAAATGCAAATAAGAAACATGATGATTTGCCTATTCTGGATATTTTGAATAAGTGGAATTGTGCAACACATTGTCTTGATGAGATGGACTTGTCACTTTTTGACTTATCAAATATTTTAAGATAGGCTTTGGTTTCTAGAATAGTTATAGATTTACAGAAAAATTGAGAAGATATTTTAGAGATTTCCCCCATATTCTGCACCCAATTTCCCTTATTATTAACATGCTCCATGAGTATGGTACATTTGTTATAATTAATGAACAAATACTGATACATTATTATTAATTAAAGTCCATGGTTTCTTCGGATTTCCTTAGTTTCTACCTAATGTAGGTCCCTTTTCTGTTCCAGGATCCCATTCTGGGTACCACATTACATGTAGTCATCATGTCTTAGGCTTCTCTTGGCTATGGTAGTTTCTCAGACTTCACTTTATGATTTTGGAGTACTGGTTACGTATTTTGTAGGATTCTCCACTATTGAAATTGGTCTGATGTTCTTCACAGACAAGAGATGATATAAGACCAGGGTTATGAATTATTGGGAGGAAGAGCACAGAGTTAAAGTGCCGCTTTCATCACATCATATCAAGCATACATACTATCAACATGATTTGTGTCTATTGATATTGACCTTGCTGAGATAGTGTTGTCAGGTTTCTCTACTATAAAGTTACTCTTTTTCCCCCTTTCCATACTTCCATTGGAAAGAAGTCACTATGTGCAGTCCATACCTGAGGAGTGGGGCTTTATGCTCCCCCTCCTTGAGGGCAAAATATCTACATAAATTATTTGGAATTCTTCTGCACAGGAGATTTGTTTCTTCTGCCCAATATATCAATTTATTCAGTTATTTATTTATATTAGCGTGGACTCATGGATATTCATTTTATACTTTGGGTTATAGTCCAATACTACTTTATTTTGTTGTTCAAATTGTTCTAGCTTTGACCATTGGGAGTTCTTTCAGCTGGCTCCTGTGCTCCTTTGAGATATCTCCATCAATTGTGTGTGTGTGTGAGTGAGAGAGAGAGAGAGAAAGAGAGAGCACGCAAGCATGCACATCCTTGCTTTCTGGCACTACAAGATGCCGGGCTCATCTTGTATATTTCCTGCCCCAGTTCTAGAATCAGCCATTTATCCAAAGAGCTCTCATTCCTTCTAGTGAAGAATGGTATTAGAAATCAAGATCTGGATGCTAGGTATGCTTTTTGCTCCTGTTTCTTCAAGGCTCTCTCAGCTGAAAGAACAAAGAAATATATGTGTATATTAACCCACATATATATATGCTTATCTATAAACACTTCTATAATAACCATCTATGTCTATATTAAGTTAAATATGAGCTCATATTAATGTCTCCAACTCTAATTCATTACCACACGGATTACTTTAGCCTCCTCCTCTTGCTTATCTATAAATTCCCATGCCAACAGTGAGAAACCTAGTTCCCACCATCTGCTATTTATTTGGTTACTTGTTCAATTTCAGTACACATGCACAACACTATCAGTATAGCTAACACACATCCCCATGGGAAACAGACTTTATCAACTAGATTACAGTGTTTATGTGCAGTTCCTTTTGTTAGTCTTATAGACTCCACACATTTCCAAAGTTACTTAGGTCAGGACCTATCCCCCCAACTCCTTTCCATAAAGTTGTTTCATATATTTGTAATACAGTTAAGATTCTCTTTTCACAGTCTGCATTCATTCCTGGAATCCCAGCCTTCTGTATGATGTTTTAAAATTACATCATACATTAAGGTTCATTCTTTGTGTCGTAAGGTTCTATGAACTTTGGCAAATATATAACGTCAGATATTTACCATTGTCTTGTTGTGTAGACATTTTACTGCCCTAAAAATCCCCTGTGCTTCACCTTTTCATCTCCCCACCCTCTAAGTCACAGGCAACCACTGACCATTGTATATACAGTTTTGCCTTTTCCAGAATGTCATATAATTGAAATAATAGAGTATGTAGCCCTTTCAGACTGACTTCTTTCACTAAGCAATATGCATTTAAGTTTCCTCCATGTATTTTAATGGTTTGATAGTTAATTTCTTTTTAGCACTCAATAGTATTCTATTGTTTAGATGTACCACAGTTTGTTTATCCATTCATCTTCTGAAGGATATCTTGGTTGCTTCCCATTTTTGGTGATTATGAATAATGCTGCTATAAACATTTGTGCAGGATTTTGTGTGAGCATGGGTTTTTAAGTCAGTTGGGTAAATACCTAGGAGTGCAATTGCTGTATCATATGACGACCATGTTTAGCTTTGTAAGAAACTGCCAAACTGTCATCTGAAATGACTGTACCATTTTGTATTCCCATCAAATATACATGAGAGTTCCCGTAGCTCTACATCCTTGCCAGCATTGGGGATTGTCAATTTTTTGAATTTTAGTCATTTTATTAGGTATGTAGTGGTATCTTGTTGTTTGAATTTGCAAATACCTAGTAACATGATGTTGAGCATGTTTTCATATGCTTATTTACCATCTGTATATCTTATTAGGTGGAGTATCTGTTCACATTTTTTACTCATTTCTTAATTGGGCTATTTGTTTTCTCATTGTTGAGTTAAAGAGTTCTTAATATATTTTGGATACAAATTTTTTTTTAAATCGCATATGTGGTTTGCAAATATTTTCTCCCAGAATGTGGCTTGTCTTTTGATTCTTTAAACTGTGTCTTTCACAGAGAAGTTTTGAATTTTTTTTTTTTTTTTGAGACAGAGTCTCACTGTGTTGCCCGGGCTAGAGTGCCGTGGCGTCAGCCTAGCTCACAGCAACCTCAAACTCCTGGGCTCAAGCGATCCTCCTGCCTCAGCCTCCCGAGTAGCTGGGACTATAG
>CAUYSK010011104.1:0-16145 GCA_963575035.1 Avahi laniger | reverse complement strand
GATATGTTTTATTATATATTGTAATTACCAAATATATAAAACTTTGAGATCTCCTTGACAGTGCACTTCTGAATCTGAATCAGCCAATGTAGAGGAACAGTTGAGAACGCTGTTATAGAACATGCAGAATTAATAAAAGCTGCACACCCACATGGAACCCTGATCCAGGCACCAAGATCTTGACCAGATGGTGTAAGGTGTAAATCCATTGTGTTTAACTTTCTGTAAAATGTACATGAGCTGTTTGAGACTCCAGAAGAAATTGAGAAACATGAACACAGTGGATAAAATATGTAACCTCTCACCCTTGCCAAATTCAGTTATGCTTTGTTTCTCCTCAGGGGCTGACACTGAGACAAGGGCGTGGATGCAGGTAGCCTTTCTTTGGGAGGTCATCCCAGGAAGTATAGGTGAGAAAGTGGACAGACTGAAAGTTGTCCCTAGGGGCATGAAAGCCCCAGCACTTTCGGGCTGCAGAGGTCTGAGCAAGCTCCCCACTGACAGACAAACCAAGACACGAGGGCACTGGAAATGGGAAGCTGTCAGCATTTACAGGACTATAAACACGGGTCAGGGAGATTAGGTGGGGCAGCGAGAGCGTCTGCTTCAGAAGTACCGCATCTCAGAGTCACGGCGCTGTTTTTCCGAAGCACCGGTAAACCTTTCCACCAGCTGTGGGAAGCAGAGGTAAAGTCTTTCCAAATCTGCTTTCCTCATTTCCGCCTTTTCTCTTGGACCCATCTATATCATCTGACTGCCAGGTACCACGTGGGCTCTCAAGAGAGGCTCTCAGATGCTCTTTGCATTTTTGTACTATGTGCCCAGACAGAAGGTGGGCTCTGGGGTAGGCAGAGTGGTGTTCCTGCTGCTCCTGTCAAGGCTACTTGGCTCCCATCTCTGCGGTCTTGGCTGTCACACTGCCTCCTCCTGACTTCCACCTGCTGAATACTGTATTAGGAGAGGCTGATCTCAGCCCATCAGTGTGTCATTACAGGTGTGGTTCTCTGCAATGCCTCTCAGGACTACACTTTCTTTGCCCTCCTATTTTGATCCTAATCCATGCCATCTTGAAAGGAAGCCTGATCCTTGGCCACACATTCAAAGCATCAGAGACTTAATTGCTTTCTAATAGGCTCAAACACGAGTTCTTGTACCTTTGTGAAGGCAGGAAGAAAATATTATAAATTTTATTTGTATTTATTTTAACAGATCCACTTATAATTTCCATCCTTTTTATATCTTATGTTATATAGTACTACATATAGTTTATAAACATACACATATTGATTGTGATCAAAAAAACATTTTAAGTAAGGAGGTGCACTGCCAAAAAGTTTGAAGCTCCTTCTCTGAGAGATTCTATCTGTTGTCCCATGGCCACAGGATTGATGACTTCTGTCAAAATCCCAGTTCTTTAAAGGGACTTCTAGATGGCTGCCATCAATTGTCTAGAGGAGTCCCTTAGATTTACAAACCTCATAGCCTCATGGTTACACTGTCCAGTCCAAATGACACTGGGCATCCACTCTGTTTGATCTGCTTAGCTATATATAACTTGCTTTGAGAGTTTGGTTTTTTTTTTTAGAAAATCCTTTGAGGAAGGTCCCCTGTGGAACGTTTATCATTCTATCTAACAAACAGGCACAAAAGTGATCCCAGATCATAAATTATAGGAAAGATCATACTTATATTCTTGACATTAACCTCAACAGTTTGGTTGCACACAATATAAGCAATACTAATCTGACTCAATATACAACACTTTTTAACGTTTAATTATACTGCATCAATTGTCTTTTCACTGTGTTTTGGCTGCTCAATAATTCTATCAGCACTTTATGAACAAGGATCTTGTCATGTACTTTCTTTAACCTTCAAGAACACTTTGCAGACCGCTATGGTCAAAAAAAAAAAAACATTCAATAACTTGTTAAAATAATACATTGTTAAGGGATTTACTTATTCAACTTTTGAAGGCTACTCCCTGGTTTTGAAAGAGATTTAGTGATCACGTCTTGCTACAAACTCTCCAGGACCCTGGAACGCAAGGTTGAAGGGAGTAGTGACAGCTCTAAAGGCACAACAGCACCAGGCCCTGGTCCATAAAGGGTTAAAAACTAACCCACATATTTCCTTTAGCATTGATAAACTCCATCCTCTCTCTTTACTTTTCTAGGCTATTAATTATTGTTTTTACTCCTATGAGGAAAAAAATAACTTACTTTGGTAGAGTGCTTTTCTATTTACAAGACAAATTCAAATTATCCACTAAGTCCACACCAAAATCCTATGGAAAAGAGATTGTTGTCATCATCACCATTTTACATAAGAGGATAATGAGGCTCAGAGAAATTAATGCTTTGTCCAAGGACATCAGATAATAAGTGACAAATCCAGGGAACCTGAACTCTACTTTTCTGACTTCAAAGTCATAGTAGTCTTTCTATGTCATTTATCTATCTATGTATCTTACCCAGTTCTTGTGTGTGTGTGTGTGTGTGTGTGTGTGTGTGTGTGTGAGAGAGAGAGAGAGAGACAGAGAGAGAGAGAGAGAGAGAGACTGTTTTTTCAGAACTGCAGATAAAGAATACATTTTATACAAAGATAGAGTAATATATCTTGATGAAATTTTTGATACAAGTTTGTGGATCTCCATCTGCTTATATTTTGTTGCTTTCGTTGTTGTTTCATTGCAAGGGCAGATTGAGCGGATATTTTTCAGAGAACAAAGTTCATGGCCTTCTTGATAAGACATGATTAGCTTAGAGCTTCTTATATTAAAAAGTATAGTATGAATTCCTATTTTCTAATTGAGATACTTTGTGTCTAGGATGCTCCTAGTCATTTTAGATGAAAAATTCAATACCATAAAGAAATGATCTTACCTAGGCCTATAACAGAGAAGGTAGAGAACTGAGGCAATAACTGCTGGATAAATTTACTATATATCCATCCCTACAAACACAAATTACACTTCTTACTTGAATTTACCATCTTTTCTTTTTTTTTTTTTCTCAGGCTGGCTTGCTGCAAATTCAGGAGCTGATGATCCTGTTTGCTTTAAATTTTCTATAAAGAAATAGTCTTAGAGCCCAATTTTCATATTAGAAAACTTAACTACAACGGGGCTTCACTCTTTGATTTCAATCTAACGCTTATATATTTCATGTTGTGTAAATAGTAATTTATGAGTTATCCTTAGAACACTGGGTCCAGTGTCTCTTAGCCACAGGCATGAAAGGCCCACCATGACCCTACATTATAGATAAAATAAAACCCAAACACTGAAGTAAGAACACGAAATAAAACCAAATCTTTTTTCAAAGTTAACAGTGTTTTAAGTTGTTTTGAAGTTAAAAAAAAAGAAATGCAGAAAAATAAAAGAATCAAAAACAAGGTTGCCTGAGACATTTCAGTTCCATTTCATTTACAGTTTATAAAGGAAATAAATCAAGATACCATCTTCTTTCTCTTCAACATCATAAATTGGTTCCTTAATTTTGAAAGCTAGGGTACGTGGTTACTCTGATTAGTTCTTGTCCTCCAGAGGCATCCAAAGAAAGACTCCTGTTCTCTGAATAAGCGGAACTGAAATATTTCACCATGAGTAAACAAGTGCATATCAGTGGTTAAGCACATTTTATGAGCTGAATGAAATAGCATATTTGTAAGTGGAATGGAAATGACAATGGGACAGTGAACGGGCCTGGGAGTTCCACATCCTTCAGAATAGGGAGATAGCCCGCAGAGACATTAAGGTTTCCAAACCATTCCATCCGTGAAAAGAAAATGTTATGGACCTGATATCATTTAGGTGCTCTAAGAAGGAATTCTCCTTGTATCTAGGCTGCTAAATTTAATTTTTGTGAGAAAAATAGAAGGTGAGTCAATTGTCTTTTGTTATTTTAAAAAATGTCTTTTGTTATTTTAAAAATTGTCTTTTGTTATCTCAGAAAAATAGAAGGTGAGTCGAATTGTCTTTTGTTATTTTAAAAAACGTTTGTTTATCGGGCTTTGTTTTTCATTTTTATGGCTGGAATACAACTAAATTCTACAGACAGATGGGCTTTAGCCATGCTGATTACTATGGTGATCAATTAACTCAGTTGCTGTTTAGAATAAAGAAAGCTACATAATCAACAATCTGGAAATTTTGTCTTTTATAAGATAGCTGCAGAAATAATCACCTATCATGCATATAATTTATAAAATATCCAAATGACCGTGTTGTTATGGTACAATGGGCTTTTATATTTATTTGGGATCTTTCAATATACCTTTGTCATGTCAGGAAACTATTCATTCCACAAAGATTGACCCAAAGTGTCACCATAAATGAAGTGACATGTCATATGACCTTTTGAGTTGTCTTGGCCAGTGGCTGGAGGTATCAGATACTTCCTGCTTGGGCAGACTGTATGCTATTACTCTGTACCTAAGGTTAGGAGTCTCCTATCACAGAGATGAATGTGTGTAGATAATATGAAAACTGGTTACTCTGAGAGTTTTGTATTGTATCACAGGTAAGTGTATAGGACTATCAACACTTTCTTTAAAAATTAAAGTATTTCAGCATCCTTAAACTATAAATCTAACATCCTAAAAGCTCCAAAATCTGAAACTTTTGAGTGCCAACATGATGCCACAAGTGGAAAATTCCTCACCTGACCTTACGTGAAGCGTTTGCAGTCAAAATGCAAGTCAAACTTTGTTTTATGCATAAAATTATTAAAAATACTGTATAAAATTACCTTCAGGCTATGTGTATAGAGTATATGTATTAATAAAATATAAATGAATCTTGTGCTTAGACTTGGGTCCCATTTCCAGGATATCTCATGTACATGCAAGTATTCAAAAATTCAAAAAAATTTGAAATTTGAAACATTTCTGGCACCAAGCATTTTGATAAGGAATACTCAGCTGTATATACATTTGCATTAAAAGCACCCACAAGGACTTTTGGAAATCCCTGATGCATACGGTCTCTACCTATTTTCCAATAAAATAACTCCACAGGCTAGAGAATAACAAAAGCTAAGACTAAAGAGCAAAGTAATGCCAAAGTCTGAAGGAATCTTCACTAACTCTAAAGCAGAGGAAGGTGAACTGAGATGACCTATTCATATTTAAATTCAGGGCATTGCATGGGCTTTTCCTCATGAAATAACGACTGCTTCTTAACTCCACTACCAGAAAGAAACATGGGAATCCATTCTGTTTGTGTTGGTGTGGGTGAATGTTAAGGTGGCAGAGATTACTTTTCGAGAAGGCTAAACTACTATTCTGTCCCTATACCAATCCTATCACCTTAATGCATCCATTTGGTTACAGCATCTACCAGGAAAGACACAAATAGAAAAATAAACGTACATGGGAGGAGAATGAGGTCAAGCAAATGGTATTAAACATCAAGAAAGGGACGGCTCCTTGGAACTCAGGTAAGTAAATTTAACCATGGCTGTGACCAAATCATTCTTCCAGGCCCACTTCTGTGGCACTTTTTCCAGTAAGAATTCTAGATGGTCCCATTCAGCACCCCATCCCCTACCAAACAAGACACTTCGACCTCCCATAAGCAACCACAGCATTTTATTTATACATCTATCATGACTTATTATTTTATATTACATAAAATAATTGAAAGTGAATGAATGTCAAGATGCTTTCAAATAATGATGTCAAACTCCAACAATTTCTGACTAGAGCTGACTATATGTGGAAGGACAAAGAGTACAAAAGCCTAGAAATCATAAATAAAACTAAATAGAAAACAAATACAAACAGTGGTTTCAAACATTAGCAGCATCCTCCTGGAAGCAGTGAGAAAGGACTCCTATAGATGAAGGCCTTTCATGACACTATTCTTTGCAGACTCTTGTCCAATGTGTAGGTCTGTGGTTATTTTACCATGCATGTAAACATTTCTGGGAACACATCATGATCAACACTCTGTGTTAGGAACTTTGAAGGTTTCAAGGTTGAATAAGATACGGTATCTGATATTTAAAAAAAACTAATAAAAGAAACATCTCATGCATAGTTTTAATGAAATAAAGACATAATTTCTAAAATGAAAGTATAATAAAGACTTATAATGGTGCTGACTTGCATACCCCTTTGCACTGTCTTCTTTTTGATGTTTTAGTCTTATGTACACTATTGCTCTTGGAGGTTAATGAATACACTCAGAGTTATATGTCTTTTCTATCGACTGTTCTAGAAGAGACAGGTACCTAGAAGGCGCTCAAAAGGTAGTATTTTGGTGACTGACTATTAACACCACATTGAGAGGGAACCAGCTAATGTTGTCATTTTCTGAATAATACACGATTACCTAAATACAATGATGAATTAGTGTAGATACTAGCATTAATATTCCAACAAAGAAAATTTCTGATGAAGTTATTACAATGTATTTGAACTTACGAATAGGCCACAGCGGTATTTCTGAACTATAGTAACAGTGATTTTTAAATGAAGATTTTTCTGAAAATGCAATATCCTTCTCTCCATAACGGTCTAATGTGCAGGCCTTCTGATAACACTTGAAATAAGGAGAGGATAGCAGGCGGTCAACATCGACTATTCTGGTCCACAAGTAGGTAGACCTGGGATTGGGATGACCAAGCCAGGGAAGCATTAGCTTTTTACAGTGCAAAAGACTTAAGCCTCAATTCCAGCTGAATTCAAGACCTAAGGCATTATTATCATTACTATTATTTTTATGTTACATGGTTATTCTCCACACAGCAGAAATAAGAATATATAAACATTCCTTTCCTAAGGTACATTGAAAGTCAAGAAACAAGTAAATGTCAACCCAAAAAATCATAAATCTTTTTTATTTTATTTTTAACTTTTTGTACTGAATTTAATCTGTAACTGTATCTCACCAGTGATAAATAATCTTCAAGTGTTCAATAACAAGGCGTGCGCCCCACAGATCAGAGTAATTTTTATAATATGAGTAAGACATTGGAAGGGATCATACAGCACAAAATTGTAAGTAAACACACATGACAGATTTAGAAAGTGCATAGTTTGAAAATGCCAAAAGTTATCAAGAGATTATGTTAATATATTATTTTCAACATGCAATATATAACTTAAAATGAATCTCTTTTCATGATAGTGCTAAAACGAATAATCTATAAAATATAGCAATAAACAAAGTGCACTATGAAAATATTCCCTGCAGGAAAATGACGATCTTTGATTAATAATTGCGCTTTGAAGGTAACTGTCCTGCAACTTGCAGGCACATGTTCTTTCTTTCTCTTCCCCCAACTCCTTTCTACACGTGTGCGTCTTCTGCCAGTGTTCTGGCTCCTTACAATGAAGAAAAACCACTAGCTCAGGTCTGAGCAGATTGATACAGACTAAATTCTCAGATTTCATGAGTTTCTTCAATTACATATCCGTTTATATATGTATTTATTTAAAAGATCTTACTATGGTGTTGAAACTTCCAAGACAGGCAATACTAAGTCTTTACATTTCATACGTTTTTATATTCCAAACACACTAATAAAAGCTTGAACTTTCATTATAGCACTTTTTTTTTGTAAATAAGGACTTTTTATTATGGAAAATTCTTTAAACATATATGCAATAAATAAGCCTCTATCCATAACCCAGATTTGGAAACATTTTTAAAAAAAGATTTTATCCAGCATTTCAATTGAGATTGAAGTAGGAGGTAAAGTTTCTTGCTGTAACTCAGTCTACCATCCTAGTGGAAAATTCTTTGCTTTTAACATATAAGATATCTTAAAGATGGTTCACATGTTCTTTAACAGATGCATAGCATACCAATGTACCATAGTTCATTATAGCACTTTTTAATGTGTCTATTAAATAATTAACTCTCTGAAGAAATACATGTTATTCATTTATGACTGTTCTGGAACAATTTATTGTATTACTGTAAAGCACACAAAAGAACAGTGGAAAAATTAGCTATTTAACCTAAGGGTACAACTTTAAAAATTCTACATCTCTTCTAAATTGCAATTAAAAACTCAAGTGATGATTTAACTGTCTTAATAAGTCTCAATTACATTTTAAAAGTAATGCCAGGTACACATTTAAAGAAAGGGATCCCTATGTAGTGAGCAAATATATTTACTTAACATGGTTTAATTATTGTATATGCTACATAATGACATTTATGCAGGTACTCTATTTTTTTCACAGAAAAAAACATTTATTTTACTTTGTAAAGCAATAGATAGTATTTTAAATATTGACTGACTACTAAGTGGAACCATCAGTTATCTGGATTTTTTTTTTTTTTTGCTGCATTAGGTTTTTAGAAAGAGATCAATTATAAAAGGTATTATTGTGGGTTTATTCTAAAAAATAACTTTGGGGTTATTTACTTGGACAGTATGAAATCAGTGCCATCTCTTCTATTTTCTGGGCATTTAGGCCATACAATGAGAATTGATTTCTGAGTGATAGCCCTGAGACCCTGCAGGAGTTCACTTATAATAGAAAGATTCAATTATGTTCTTACGTTGTACTTACTAAGTCAAAAAGTAAAAGTAAGAGAATATACTTCACGAAGAACTCCTCAAGAGAAGTTTCAATAACCTTCAGTTACTTAGATTAACACACTTAATTTTATATATATATAAATATATATAAAACACACCTATTATGTAATCCAGATCACCCATTTCTCAACAGCCTATGTGATAGGGGCTTATAGTATAATAAAAGCTTATGTTTAGGAGTATTTATACATACTTCCAATGACCTCGAAGTTCACTGTATAGTCAGAAGATGTTTTAAATTAAAATTCTGAGTTAAGAGAATTACACAGATGATATTTGAATCACCAAAAGTGCTGAGTAAAATGAAAGAATCAAACAATGTATAAACAGAGTTGTAAACATTCCCAGGAGATTGTGTTTATCTTTTCAGATTCTAGGCTGTTTTATAACCAAGGTTTAAGGCCTGGAAGGGTGGCCGGACAACAAGTCCCAAAGGATTCCTGCCAATCCTGACATCCTGTGGCCTACGGAATGGTGACAGTTCACTGGCCAGATCTTGAAGCTTTTTGCTTTCCAGAGTGTGTTCTCAGTAAAATGTAAAATAGTAAAGAATATATAAATGCAAAATGCCACCCAAAGTAAAGAATTACAGCAAGATAACCAAACATATCACATAGAATTTAAATATATTTGGTATTAAGATGACAGTAATATATATATATATATAACAAAAACGATATTAGTATCTTTTAATGTGAACGCTCAATTTTTGCTTTACCAAAAAAAGAAAAAGCTTATTCTACAAAAATAATTTCGTTCACTATTTATAAAAAACCCCAAAGCCCTAGGATTATCTCAACTTATTACGGTTTTGGGAACAAACTGTACAAAGCTACTTCAGGGAAAAAGAAAAAGGAACATTGAATCCAAGTCTTACTGGTTTCTCAATCTGTTCTTTAGCAGAGTAGTTTGCATGTGACATCTCACATGATGGTTGTTCCCAAACTCAGGACAAACCATTAGTGAACTCTGATAAACTTACCAGGATACTAAGAACCACAGAAGAAACTGAATAACTTAATATTGTTGGGTCAAAGGGCTACTGATCTCTACAGATAGGGAAAAATTACAATGCTAGATTGTTTTCCCCTAAAAGTCCTCATATCATGAAGCATTGACTTCTAGTTAAAGGTTCTAAGTCAAGTAATCTCTCTCAGCCTTTGTTTCCCCATCCTGGCCCACTCCGCATGGCTAACTCCTTGTCATCTTTCCAAGCCCACCTCTTTCAAGAAGCCTTTCCTGCCCAACATCTCTTGCCATCTTCTTCATCTGTTCTCCAAATATTATTAATTTTTCCTGAGCTGTACAGGCTCCTACTGTGATAGTTTCTTACTTCCAATTTCTGCATGTATGTGTATGTACGTGTGCATGTGTCCTTTTTCAGACTGTGAGCTTTTTATAGCAGCGGTCCCCAACCTTTAAGGCACCAGGGACTGTTTTCATGGAAGACAATTTTTCCACAGACCAGGATGGGGGGGTGATTTGGGGATGATTCAAGCACATTACATTTATTGTGTACTTTATTTCTATTATTATTACTTTTTAATATATAATGAAATAATTATACCACTCACCATAGGCTGGGGACCTCTGTTTAAAGAATACAGCCTATATTTCACATTATTCATGTCTATATCCCCAGAACCTAGCACATACTTCACACATACTGGGTATTCAGTCAACATTTCTAATACAAATAAATATGAATATGGAAACATTATGATAATTAGGGCAATGAGTGAGACACAGTCTTCCGTCTGAGACAAAGACATGAGGAACAGGAGTCAAGAAAATAAAAAGACTCTTTAGGCTGATGCAACATCCTTCTTTCCATCATGGTGTAATGGGGCAGGCTTTCTGACAACACTTGAAATAAGGAGGTGGGGACCAGGCAGATGATGTTGACTATCCTGGTTAATGGATAAATAGATAGATTTATCAAGTAGGTAGACCTGGTAGGACTAAGCCAGGGAAGCGCAAGCTTTTTCAAGTATAAAACACTTTATGAAATATAGACAAAAATAACTAGCATATTTTTCTAGCATTTCCACCCAATCAGCATTTGCCTGAAGGACTTCTTTGCCCTTACCCTGAGAGCTTCCACTCGGGGGTATGTGCGTGCATGTGGGGGTGGGGTGTGTGTGGCTGTGCCCTAGGGTCAGAGAGAGGCATGTTTGGACTCCAGGGTGGCATCTGCAACGCATTTTACTAAAGAATCGATGTCCAGTTGGTCACCTCAAAGGCTTGGCTCACTCGTCCTTTCAGGGCAGTGGCCCATCCACTTAGTCCCCCACCGTAGAGACCCTCTGTGTTACCCACACACTCAGCTTCTCTGACCCTTCCCACATCTAATAATGGGTAAACACATCTTGTGCATTCTACTAGAGCAACACTTTTCCTCCCCACTGCTTAGGCTTTAGTCCTCTTTAGATCTTCAGATTCTAGCAATAGCTCTCTCTTCGAACCACTGAAAACGCATCCTAACTGGCCCTCCAGCCACATTTATGTCCTCCACTTGTGCCAAGAAGCCTCTTTCTTAAATCAATTAACTGGAAAAAAAAATCACAAATACCTGCTTCAAATGTTTTCCATTTCCTTTCCTTTCTTTTTTCTTTCCTTTTTACCTTCTTCTTTTTTTTTTTGGAGGGAGGGATTCTTGCTAACTGATATTTAAACTCCTTGGATTCACATGTGATTCTTTATAAATTGGCTCCAGCCATTTTTTCCCAGCTTTTAGAGCCTGTCACTCAAATTCATGTACAAATTTCACCTGTTGCACAGGGTGTCTTACTTTTCTCTAGAAAGAATCGGGCTTGTCATGAATTCCTGCTTTTGTAACACCCAATTCCTTTCATCTGGAGTGACTCTCAACCACTTTTCACCTGGAAGATGCTCATCCTTCAACATCCAGCTTGTCTCCTCCTTACAAAAACATCGTCTGTTCTTTTGGTGGTGCTAAGAGTGGTACACTGCACATGTCTGCGAAAGTACTTCCTTTACAGGAAGTGAAGGAAGTACTATTTCCCATAGTATTGTGACTGAACCATTCACCTGTCTAACCTTTTCCAGAGTGTGAGCTCCTCCAGAGCAGACACCAAGTCTGACTTATCTTTCCTGCTAACCACAGAGAATGGTACTTGCCATGCAGGAAACAAACCTTCACTGTGTGTGTGTGTGGGAGGGGGAGTAAAAATACATAGAATACAATTCTAAAGTGAAGAAAACGAATGTTAATATGTTGTTTAAAAAGAATTGAAATAATCTCCTTCTTATCATGTGTTACATAGGCTTTGAAGGGCTGGCCTGGGAACCCAATGGCCTTGGGTACCTTTGTTTCCAGGGGAATAAGCATTCTAAGTTCCTATCGGCACACATGCAAATGAACCTTGGAACCCTGCGTGCTGCCTCAGGGCTCCACGGGGCCAAGGAGCTGGCACTGAGGCTGGGAGGCAGCCCCCAGACGGGCGCGTGTCTGCGCCTCTTTGAGAGGTGAATGAGCCCCAGGGACACACCTCGTCGCGCGGAGCGGTCGAGCCACCAACGGAGACCGGCCCCGCCAGCCAGTGAACGCCCGATGCCCTCTCCACCTGGCCTCCTGGGTCCCCGCCATGCTGATCACCGCGTACTGCGTGCGGAGGGACCTCTCCGAGGCAACCTTCACCCTCCAGGTCAGCCCTGACTTTGAACTGCGCAACTTCCGGGTCCTCTGCGAGCTGGAGTCCGGAGTCCCCGCTGAAGACATGCAGGTCGTCCACATGGAGCGACTCCTCGCTGACGACCACTGCTCCCTGGGCGCCTACGGCCTCAAAGACGGCGACGTAGTTGTTTTACTTGAGAAGGAGATTGTGGGACCCCGGCCTCCAGGACGAACCCCACACCAGCCCCGAATAGATTTCAGTGGCATTGCTGTGCCCGGGACGTCGAGCTCCCGGCAGCAGCAGCCCCAGCGCGCCCCAGCAGCCCAGCACTCCCACCGGCTGGCCGGCGGGGAGAAGGTGGCATCCGCTCGCGGTCTGGACAGCCCCACCCTGATCCGCAGCATGCTGCTGTCCAATCCACACGATCTGTCCCTGCTGAAGGAACGCAACCCCCCCTTGGCAGAAGCTCTGCTCAGCGGGAACCTCGAGACGTTTTCTCAGGTCCTGATGGAGCAGCAAAGGGAAAGGACTTTGAGAGAGCAAGAGAGGCTTCGCCTCTACTCTGCTGACCCATTTGATCTGGAAGCTCAGGCCAAAATAGAAGAAGAAATCCGGCAGCAAAACATTGAAGAAAACATGAACATAGCGATGGAAGAGGCTCCGGAGAGTTTCGGACAAGTGGCCATGCTCTACATTAACTGCAAAGTGAATGGACATCCTCTGAAGGCTTTTGTTGACTCGGGTGCCCAGATGACCATTATGAGCCAAGCTTGTGCCGACAGATGTAACATCATGAGGCTGGTGGATCGACGATGGGCTGGGGTTGCTAAAGGCGTGGGCACGCAGAGAATTATTGGCCGTGTTCATCTAGCTCAGATTCAAATTGAAGGTGATTTCTTACAATGCTCTTTCTCTATACTGGAGGAGCAGCCCATGGATATGCTTCTGGGCCTAGACATGCTCAAGAGACATCAATGTTCCATTGATTTGAAGAAAAACGTGCTGGTGATTGGCACCACTGGCACACAGACTCATTTTCTTCCCGAGGGAGAGTTACCTTCATGTGCTAAGATAGTCAGTAGTACTGGGCAAGAAGAGTCTTCAGACACGGAAGTAGCAGATACTATTAAACATTCATTCATGGATTCAGGACGGAAAAAGCATTGAAGCAGGTTATAAACATGCCACCACCTTGAGGGAGCCTCAGGATCCAGGAAATTATAAGACATGAGCTCATTGGCAATGTAATCATTAAAAATATCAGTAACAACTAAACCTGGCCTTGGGACTAAGTCTCCGATGGGTAACTATATAAATCATAATTGCTTGTTCTTGGCCCCTCTTCCATTTCCCTTATCCAGAGACCACTGAACCTCATCCTGGGAAGGGTTTGGAGGCTCCAGCTGATTTCCAGAAAATCCATGAAAAGGAAAACCAGCCTCTTCTTTTAAAGACACTGTCCTATCAGATTACAGGGTGGCTTGTCCAAACCGCTTACTATTTTGCAGAATTCCCTGGAAAAAAGCCATTGCTGCAGACCTTACGAGGCATCTACATGAAATTATTTCACATCAGCACTAACAGTTATATTAAGAGAAATATGTCGATTTTCACAGATTTTGTTTTCTTTGGAAAAAGCATTAGAAATGATGGATCAATTATACTTTTAAACTAATTAATATTTAAGTCTGTTTTGAGCAGCATAAGGGCCAATTTCCTCATAGTTACTTATATCTTCCCATCCCCTGGAGTCATGCTCACTGCAATCCCCTGCTAAGGGCCATATTACACAGAATAAATTTTCTCCTAGGATGTCCTAAATTAATTTTCTCTTTCCCCTGCATTTAAGGAAGACTTGGTTGTAAGACAAAGGCAATAAATTAGTTTTTTTTTGTTTTTTGATTATGGTACTTCTTGGAAGCTTAGTGGTTGTATGGTGGTGGAGTGAGAGGTAGGAGCAGGCAGTGGTCCAAGTTTCCTAATACTCATTTCAACTAGATCATCTGCCTTTTTTAAAAATCTGCTTTATGTATTAAGCTCCTCCTGCATACATACTATTTGAAGAAAGGGCTTCACTGTTAAAATAACATTTGAAAAATTCTGAATGAGAAGATCCCTAAGGCCTCATTCAGAATAATTTGTTCGGACAAAGCTAATCTTCATTATCACTGATAGTGACAAATAGAAGATCCTAGACCTAATTATAACCCATGGCTAAACCACCTGAGGGGAAAGTTTCAGCTACCTGGGGCCATCAGATGCAAGGGAAATGTTTAAGGACAATAATTCATCAAGACTGGTATTAGAACAGTGGATTCAAAGTCAAGAAGCATATGTTTTGATCTTAGCTCTACACTACTTAGACAATCAGTTCACCAACTTTACAGTTCAAATTCCTCATCTATAAATTGTTTCAGAGGTGAGGGAGTCACTTTCTAGGTGCTAAAACTCCATTATGATCTAGGATATCTTTTAAGTTACGCTATTTTCCCAACAAGATCTAAAGCCACTGAAAGCATTCCCAAAAGCTACGGATAAATCCTCCCTTATAGTCACCATATTCCTTTTTTGGGTTTGCTTCTCGGTAATACTAATCACCCTCTTTCTAAAAACAGTTACTGTTCTCTTCCAGCAACCATCAGTTCGCCAGTAAGTTTTCTTCTTTCCCATGCTCACATTCCCCAATCTTGTCTATATTTGCACCAAGATTTACACCTAGAACTGCTAAAAATGACCAAATGGATAGATTTCTACTTTTGTTTCTAATTAAGCACTCAAGGCAAATGCAATAAATGAAAAAGGAAGACATTTAGAATAAAGTCAGCGATAAGCAATCTGATAAATTCATAGATTCTCTCACAGATAAAAATATGCAAGATCCTTAGCGTCTTCTTCTGGACTAAATTTTAAGGTCCATTTATGCAAAAAATATCTGATTTGCATATGTCATATGGGACTCTTCAATGTCAAACAAAAGTTTAATATATGGCCTACCAGGATGTCTGGCCCAAAAAAGTTTGTCTAAAAATCACAGAATCTTCAAGGTAAAAGATAATTTACATGATGTCAAATCCAACCATACCCACCCTGCTTTCTCAGAGGAACATACCTTCTGAGGTAGCTATAATGTTTTAGAACAAGTCTCAGGTATAATTCTTTGTTTCTTATTTTGAGCCGAAATCTACTGTCCCATAACTTCCAATAAATTGGTCTTCATTCTTCCTTCTGCCAAGAACGATGCATTTAATCTTTCTGGTATGAGGCAATCCTTTTAATACATGAAATCAATATCATCCTACATATTCTTTTCCATCGGTTTTCACCAGATTCTTTAACTGTTCTTTATAGGACAAGTTTGGATTCTCCTAAAAATTTCTGTCATGTTTCTTTGGATGGATTCCAACTTCTAAAAATATTACTTGAGTGAATGGATGAGTAAATTAAAAACACTTACACTGAATTGAAAACGACCTCACAGAAAAATCAGTAAACAAAGTGAATTAATTAAGCAATGTCCTTATTGATAAATTTTAAAAAATCATTGTCTTCCAAATCAGAAAGTATTGTAAAAATTAGTTTAATGAATTTAAAGTCTTGATGCAATTCTGTGTACACTTAAAAGGATCCTAATCAATTAAATTTTAAATGGATTAGTTTTGGTAAAGGGCAACCTCTTTTGCTTGTCTTCTATATATATCTCAGATGTTGTGCAAGGTACTTTGCATATATTACTGCCCTTAATCCTCATAATAAACCTTCAAAATAGTTATTCTTAACCCCATTTGCAGATGAAGAATGTGAGGTTCAGCATTATCAGTAACATTCAAATATCTAAAGTTCAGTATTTTTTAAACTTTTTTGATGACTACCTACATTTTACATTGTGGCCCAGTTTTACACACACATACATACAGACAGATGTATGTCTTTCTCTCTCTGTATATAA
>CAUYSK010011103.1:0-18923 GCA_963575035.1 Avahi laniger | reverse complement strand
CACAGCAACCTCAAACTCCTGGCCTCAAGCGATCCTCCTGCCTCAGCCTCCCGAGTAGCTGGGACTACAGGCATGTGCCACCATGCCCGACTAATTTTTTCTATATATTTTTAGCTGTCCAATTAATTTCTTTCTATTTTTGGTAGAGACAGGGTCTCGCTCTTGCTCAGGCTGGTCTCAAACTCCTGAGCTCAAACAATCCGCCAGCTTCGGCATCCCAGAGAGGTAGGATTACAGGCATGAGCCACCGCGCCGGGCCCGGATTTTTTTTTTAAACAGGTCTCGCTTTGTTTCCTGGGCTAGAGTGCAGTGGTGTCGTCATAGCTCGCTACAACCGCAGATTCTTGGGCTCAAGCGATCCTCCCACCCCATCCTCCTAAGTAGCTGGGATTACAAGCATGTTTCATAGCTCCCAGCAAATTAGAGTTTTTAAATTTGTTGCATTGTTAGATTTCTTTATATATTCTAGATACTAGACAGCCATCTATGAACCAGGAAATGAGCCCTCACCAGAAGTTAAATCTGCTGGTGCCTTGATCTTAGACTTCCCAGAATCCAGAATTGTGAGAAATTACTGTTTATAAGCCACCCGGTCCTGTGGTATTCTGTTACAGCAGCATGAATAGCCAGATACACACTTTGGGGGAAGCCAGCTGCCATTGCCCAGGATTCTCAGACAGCCTAAGGGAGAGGCCTATATTCAGAGGAACTGAGGCCTGCCAACAGCCAGCCATGTGTCAGCCATGTGAATAAACCATCTTGGGAGCAGATCCCCCAGCAGCACTTGAGTCATCAGATGATTGTAGTCCTGATAAATGTCTGACTGCAACTTCATGAGAGACCCCAGGGCACAACAACCTGGCTAGTCTCCCAAATTCCTGACCCACAGAAATTGATAGAGAATATTGGCTTAAGCCATTAAGTTTTGGGGTAATTTGTTTTATACCAGGGATAACCGAAACACTGTTCTCTTTATTTTTTAGCATACAGCTAAAACTGCATTTCCCTGTTTCCCTTCAGCTGTGTATGGCAATATACCTGTAATCTTGTCAATGAGGTGTGTGAGGAACTGATGTATGCCATTTCCAAGCCCCTGAAAAATCTCCCACGCTTTCCCCGGTGCCTTTTCCTTTGTTGTCAAGATGCAGAAAGGATCCAGCAGCGGAGAGTGAGCTTGAGTCCCTGAATGACTCATTGGAGGAGTGTTCTTCACACACCTGGCACACTCTGGATTTTATTTGTTAAGCCACTGAGATTTCAGGGTTTAGTTAATAACAGTTAAGAGTATTCACTGTAATTAATACAAGACCTGTGATTCAGGAGGGATGGACCTTACTCTCCCATATATGGTAGCTTGGGATTTTAACAATCATAGCAGCCTATTTGATCATTGTTCTACCTTTAGCTGGGAGATTGAGACTGCCGTGGTTAAGATGGGTTAGAACTTGGAGATAACGACTGAGCTTCTAAGTAGGGCATAAGCCAGTTTTTGTGGCGCTATAGTACCGCAGCTTGATTGAATTGATGTGAGAGGAAGGCTAAATGGGAAGTGACTCCTGTCTTTAATATTAAATGTTACATTTTAGCACTGAAGTGGTAGGTTCAGGCCATTCAAGGGACTTAGTTTACCATTGAAATAATTTGCTTGAGTAAGCCACTGAGAAAATCAGAGTGATCTTTAATCCTTATTTTTAAATGTTTATCTTTCATTTGTGTGTGTTAGAATTAGTCTTCCTAACACCAAAAACAGGTTTATACAGGGTAGAGGCTTGTTTTTTTCTCAAGTTATAGAAGTCCTGAGGCAGCAGTCCAGTGCTCTTTTGGCAGTTTCATGATTTCAGAATTCAGCCTTCTATCTTTCTGCTCTGCCATCCTCCACACTTCATTTTTTTTTAAGAATGTAATTTATTTTTTTTATTTTTTTATTTTTTTATTATTCCAAGGTATTGTGAAGGTACAAACATTCTAGTTACACTTTATGTCTTTGCCTCACCCAAATGCAGGTTAAAGGCGTGCCCTTCTCTCCCTTTAGTGCTCCCCGTGTCCTTTAGTTGTAGATTTGCCCCCCCATCCCCCTAATCCCTGGAGAGTATTTCTGCCATGTGATCACCCTAGTCAACACTTCATTTTTATCCTCAAGGTCATCTTGCGATTCAGTTGACTGATGCAGCTCCAGCTATCAGATCCTCCCATCAAAAAACGAGAAAGAAAAATGGCAAAAAGTCATGTCAGCATTATGTTCTCTTTAAAAGGAGCTTTTACAGATGCCCTGGAGACCTCCTACTTATACATCATAGGGCACACCAAGGCATAAGACAAGCCAGGTACCTTGCTGCCCAGAATAAAACTGGAAAGGACTGTAGGTGGAGCCGTTGAGAGACAGGTCGCGGTCTCTGCCTCACCACTGACAGCCAGCGTTCGTGACTGGGAAAGCAGCCAGGCATTCTTGGACTTTGCCCAAGGGCTGAAAAGACTGTTTCAAGACCCACAGTTTAGCTATGTTCACTGTTATCTCCAATACTGAGTAAAGACCAGGAGGCATTTTGTTGACCACCAGCTATTTTCTGTGAATAATAGTAGCAGTGGGTACAACTTTAATTCCAACTAGAACTCCTCTGCTATGCTCATTTCTGGTGCTTTATCATAGTGATTACAGTTTTCTTCTATTTATATTATAGCTTAGAAAATAGTAAATTTTCAAAAGTCCTTTTCTTATGGTTTGAATTTTAGTTATGGGGAACAGAAGGTGGTTAGGCCTTTCTCTTTTCAGAGCCACAGAGTAAGAAACACTCCCAAACTTAGTTTAAAGCAATTACTAATTATTTCACACGGTTTTGTGGGTTGGTTGAGCAGTTCTGCTTATCTCACCTGGGCTCACTCATGCAGCCACATCCAGCCTAGGGATTGGCAGGGGGATGGATTTAGGTGGGTCTCTTTCCATGTTGTCTTTCACCCTAAGCTTCCTCATAGCTTGCTGTTCTCAGGACAGCATTCCGAGAGGGCAACAATTGCTGCAATGTCTCACAAGGCCTAGGCTTCCAAACTCACATAATGTCACTTCCACCACATTCTGTTGGTTAAAACAAGTTAAAAGGCCAGCCTAGATTCAAAGGTTTTGAGAAATAGGCTTTATTTCTGCAAGAGAGAAGGAGAGAAGTTTCATTGCAAAGGGGCATGCATATTAGGGTGGGAGGAAGTTATATCCATTAAACAGTCTATCCCACCACCATTATGTTCTTAACTCAGCTACTTTCTTTCTCTCTTGCTGTTAAGACTAGTTGTTTCTGTATCTCTGTGTGACTTGAGTTCATACCTCCTATGAAAGAGGACAGGGGCTCCTAAGGCCTAGATCTGGGGCCAGATCACCTCATAAGCTTCAGAGTAGCCTATAAATGACTGATCAGCTTTCACTGTGGTCAGGCAATCTGGTGTGGTGGCCAATGCATACAGAACTCTTAAAGACTAATATAGAAAGGGACAGGGAGTGTGGCAGGTCCTCTGAAAGTTTCCTGAGGGGGTCAATATTGGGACCTGGCTTGACCAGTAAGTGGTGCCTGAAAACAGGTATAGTGGATACAGATATCAGCCTAGCATTCAAGTATGCAAGAAATATACCTTCATTTTGGTCTAGCAACTTTTCTGTTTTGAGTCTCTGATCCATTATGGTCAAAGACACTTAATTTTAGTTAATTTGGAGTTTTCCCCTGCATTCCTGGGGTTGTGTGTAATTTCTGGAGGGTCTTATAGAATGCCATGACGTCAGAAGGGGCTGTCTAGTCCTCTTTGTTACTGGTCTCTACGGTCTACCTGAGACTTTTGTTTCCTCATTTAATCCTTGTTCATGGATTCCTGTAGATTGACATTTTGTAAAAATGATTACCGTGATTAGGAGAGTATTAAGATAATGATTATGAAAGTATTGTGATAATATTAGTAGCAATTGCTATTTAGTACCTGCTATGAGAGAAGCACTGTGCTATATGCATTAAATAAGATATTGCTAAAAAACTCTGTGTTTATCTATCACATCCTGTGGCATTTGTTCAGAGCAGGATATTTGTAATGGACACTTGTCATTATTGGTATCCAGCTTTTGGACCCCCTTCCTACTTGAGGAATTCTGTGACTCCCAAAAGAGAAGTAGAAATGAACAGACATCTAGTATTCTAGCTCCACTGCCAGCTGGGATGTAGGCCCTCGACTTAGGCTTTGCCGATCAGATGCACTCGTCTGGGATTTTGAATTTGAAACTAATGACACAAAGAAACACAGACAGTGGAGATTTCTTTCTGGTGTCAGTGGCGGCAGCAGCAAGTTGGCAGGCACAGCAGCGTCTGTGCTGCCAGGCCCTGGACCCAGTGTTGGATACCAGAGATGACGGCAGCCCAGAGCACGGCTCTTGTGTTCAGTTGCAGCAGTAGCAGCATCCCAGTGGACTGGCTCTCTAGTTCTATTTTTGGTTGTGGTATTATCGCATAGTTCTCTTTATGCCTGCCTATTTTCCCAGTTAATCTGTGAATCATTCATTAAATAGTTTCAATAAATTAATTGATGGAGAAATTCTTAGCAGGAATGGTTGTAGGCAGTAGATCCTCAGGGAAAGGTGGGGTGGATAGTGGAGAGCTGAGATTGGTTCATTGACCTGGTTTGGGATGAAGACATTGGATTTTCACAGCCCATGGCAAATAGTAGCAAAATAGCTAATTAAATCATTCCTTTGATCATCTGTAGTGATATGCCAATTGAGGGCAAAGCTTTAGGCTTCCAAATGCTATTACCATCGGACCATATAAAGGGGAGGCATGAAATTTGAGTACTGTGGAAATATTGTGACTGCTTCTAATATTGCTGAACATCCTAAAGAAAGAATAACAAGCTAAGATTTCTAAATTATTAGCTTATCAATTAAAACTCAGGGACTTTCTGTCACTCTGCTATAAAAATCTATAAAAGATTTTGCAAGAACTGTTGAAGAACTGAAACAGTTGTAAGCCAAACACAACGTTTGATTCTCAAGCTTGCCAAATTTTATTAGTTTAATTCATAACTTTATATAGTCTCTTATGAGGAAGTTAGGATATTGATTAGAAAAGAGTGCTATGTAAACATTTGGAATGAGCTACAGTGGAGAATTTGGCTGACTCAGATCACCTTAAATTCCCAACCTACCGAACCTCCCTTGTTAGCTTAAGTGGCCTCTCCTTTTGTGTTGAAGCTGTTTTTTATTGCTTGCAGACCCTTTCTCAATTGCTTCTCTTACATACTGCAGCTGTTCCTGTGCTTCTCTCTTTAAAAGAAAAGGGAACTCTCTCATGCCTGATTCACTTCCACGCACGTCTTGCATTGCTTTCTCTCCCCCTTTCTTTGTAATTATGTGTCGGAAGATCCCAAGAAATCCTAAATGGTATTATGGGGCCCATACTCAGAACTGCAGAAAGAGAGGTTGCCAGGCAAAACTAGCACCTGTTATTGACAGGGAAGGAGAAAGACTGGAGGCACTCAAGAGTTAATAATCTAAAAGTAAATAAAAAAGATAAAAAAAATAGACCCTAAAATCAAATATAAAGAGAACCAAATGAAGTCAACTGTGTATAAATAGTAAAAACATACACAGAAAATATAATTCAAGTTGCTGGTGAACACAGCATGCTGATTCTATATTCTTAATAGGATATATTCTAAGGACAAGGAAAAATGCAAAGAAATCTTGAAGTTTACTTCAGGGGCTTGTTGGGGTTGTGCGAAATTGTTTGTGTGTGTGTGTGTGTGTGTGTGTGTGTGTGTGCTCGCATTGTAGGAAAGACCAAATGAATAATGATATTGGTGTGAATGGGAATCAGTTTTCATTGTGGGAGAAGGGAGATAAAAACATGGAACAGGGGAAGGTGAGAAAGAACTCCTGTGAAGTTGAAAAGTATCAGTATACAGTGATGATTAAAAAAAGAGGAAAACCAGCCCGGTGCGGTGGCTCACGCCTGTAATCCTAGCACTCTGGGAGGCCGAGGTGGATGGATAGCTCAAGGTCAGGAGTTGGAGACCAGCCTGAACAAGAGCGAGACCCTGTCTCTACTAAAAAATAGAAAGAAATGATCTAGACAACTGAAAAAAAATATATATATATAGAAAAAATTAGCCGGGCATGGTGGCGCATGCCTGTAGTTCCAGCTACTTGGGAGGCTGAGGCAGGAGGATCACTTGAGCCCAGGAGTTTGAGACTGCTGTGAGCTAGGCTGACGCCACAGCACTCTAGCCTGGGCAACAGAGTGATACTCTGTCTTAAAAAAAAAAAAAAAAAGGGAAAGATACACTTCATTTACAGTGAGGATATCTGGTAGCACATTAAATATGTTAACACAAATAGCATCCACAGTTGTGATGCAATAAATACACTGCACCATTTAGGTATTATTTGTGCCAGAAACGTTCAATCTGAATCTCATAATGAGGAAAAATAATCAGATAAATCCTCAAATCTAGAATGTGGGACATTTCATAGGAAATTTGGCTGAACTCTTCAAAAAAGTCAATGTCATGAGAAACATCAATACTACTGCCACTACCAACATCATAAACAACAAATACCACCACAAAAAGGTATGGGAACTGTTCTAGATTAAAAGAGGATAAAGAGACTTAATGCAAGGTATTAATAATGATCAGATCTTGGATTGACATCTACAAAAGACATTTATGGGATAGTTGGGGAAATTTGAATACATACTCTATATTAGATGACATTATTGAATAGTTAATTTTCCTAGATAGATAATTGTGTTGTGGTTTTATAGGAGAATGTCTTGTTCTTAAGGGATGCATGCTGAAGTGTTAGTATTTAGGGGTAAAGTGAAGTGTAAGGATGTCCACAATTTACCGATTAGCAGTCACTCTCCATTTCCCCCAAACCCAGCTACCACCAGTCCTGGGCAATCACTAATCTATTTTCTGTCCTTATGGATTTGCCAGTACTGGACATGCCATATGAATGGTGTAATACAGCATGGTCTTTTATGACTACCTTTTTTCATGTAGCATCCATATTGTAGCTTGTATCAGTAACTTCATTCCTTTTTATTGCTAAAGAATATTCCATTGTTGAATAAGCCACATTTTGTTTATCCATTCATCAGTTGATGGACATTTAGGTTGTTTCCACATCTGGCTATTATGAATAATGTTGTTATAACTTGTGGACAAGTTTTTGTGTGGATATGTTTTTACTTCTCTTAGTTGTATGCCTGGGAATGGACATGTTCATATGATGACTCAATTGGTCATATAGTTCTCTATGTTTATCAACCTTTTGAAGACCTGGCAAACTTTTCCAAAGTAGCTGAGCCATTGTACAATTTAACCAGCAGTTTCTCTACCTACATACTGGCCAACACACTGCCTCTTCGATTATAGTAGTGGGTGTGAATTTGTATCTCATTGTGGTTTTGATTGGCATTTCCCTGATAGCTGGTGATGTCGAGCATCTTTTAATGTGCTTATTGACCATTTATATGTCTTCTTTGGAGAAATGTCTATTCAGATCATTTGCCCCCTTTAAAAAAAAGATTTTATTTATTATTTATTTATTTATTTTGTGAGACGGAGTCTCGCTCTGTCACCTGGGCTAGAGTACTGTGGCACCAGCCTAGCTCACAGCAACCTCAAACTCCTGGGCTCAAGCAATTCTCCTGCCTCAGCCTCCCGAATGGCTGGGATTATAGGCACACGCCACTGCGCCTGGCTAATTTTTCTATTCTTAGACACGGGGTCTCATTCCTTCTCAGACTGGTCTTGAACTCCTGACCTCAAGTGATCCTCCCACTTTGGCCTCCCAGAGTGGAAACTTAATTTTTTTTTTAAGAGAAGCTTTGGGTTCACAGAAAATAGAGAAGAAGGTACAGAAATTTCCCATATATCTGTTGTCCCACACATGCACAGCCTCCGCCATTATCAACATTCCTCACCAGAGTGGTACATGTGTTACAATTGATGAAGACATCATAATCACACAAAGTCCATAGTTTATGGTTCACTCTTGGTGTTGTACATTCTATTGACAAATGTGTAATGACAGGGTCTCACTGTGTTGTTCAGGCTGGTCTCAAAATCCTGGCCTCAAGTGATCCTCCTGCCTCAGCCTCCCAAAGTGCTGGGATTACAGGCGTCCGCCACTGTACCTGGCCTTTGCACACATTTTTGTAGCTATGTGCAGATATGTGCAAATAGAGATGTCTAGAATTGGAATTTCTATGTCAAAGTATATGTATATTTTACATTTTGAAAGAGAAATTTCCCTCTTAAAAGACTGTATATTTCGGCCCCGGTGCAGTGGTTCACGCCTGTAATCCTAGCACTCTAGGAGATTGAGGCAGGAGGATTGCTTGAGTTCAGAAGCTCGAGACCAGCCTGAGCAAGAGCAACACCCTGTCTCTACTAAAAATAGACAGGAATTAGCCAAACAACTAAAAATAGAAAAAATTAGCCAGGCATGATGGCACATGCCTGTAGTCCCAGCTACCCGGGAGGCTGCGGCAGGAGGATCGCTTGAGCCCAGGAGTTTGAGGTTGCTGTGAGTTAGGCTGATGCCACAGGACTCTAGCCTAGGCAAGAGAGTGAGACTCTGTCTCAAAATAAATAAATAAATAAAGTAATTAAAAAGCCTGTATATTTCCATAGGTATGTATGTAAGATATCTTTTATCCAGTATAATCACCAACATTGCATTAAAAATTACAGCTTTATTAAAGTATAATTCACATATCATCAAATTCACCCATTTAAAATGTAAAATTCCATGGTTTTTATTAATAAATTATTCACAAAGATGTGCAACCATTGTCAAAATCTAATTTTAGAACACTGTCTTCACTCTAAAAGGAAACCTTGTACCCATTAGCCGTCAGTCCTGCCACCCTACCTGGAGTTCCCAGTCTTCCAGCATTAGGCAGTCACTAATCTACTTTCTGTCTCTGGAGGTTTGCCGATGCCAGACATTTCACATAAGCAGAATCATACAACGTGTGGGTCTTTTGTGCCTGGCTTCTTCCACTCAGCATACATTTTCAAGGTTCATTTCATTCTAGCTTGTATCAGTATTTCATTCCTTTTTATGGCTAAATAATATTCCATTGGATGGCTATGTCACATTTTGTTTATCTATATATCTATTAATGGATGGACTTTTGGGTTGTTTCCACTTTTTGGCTATTATGAATAATGCTGCTGTTATATTTGCGGACAAGTATTTTGCGGACATATGTTTCTGTTTCTCTAGGAGTGGAGTTGCTGGGTCACATGGTAACTCTATGTTTCACTGTTTGAGAAACTGCCAAACTGTTTTCTGTAGTGACTGCACCATTTTATCTCCCCATCAGCAAAGTAAGATGGTTTCAATTTCTCCATATCATTACCAACACTTGCCTGTCTTTTTGATACCAGCCATCCTAGTGGATGTGAGATGGTATCTCATCGTGATTTTCGTTTGCATTTCCCTAATGACTAATGATGGTGAGCATCTTTTCACCATGTACTGATAGGTGTTTGCATATCTTCTTTGGAGAAAGTCTAGATTCTTCACCTACTTTTAAATTGGGTGGTCTTTTTATATTGTGTAAGTTCTTTCTATATTCTCGTTACAAGTCCCATATCAGATATGTGGTTTGCAAATATTTTCTCCCATTCTGTATGTGGTGTTTTCACTCCCATTGCATTTTTATCAATCTTTTAATTATCATCAATCTGATAGGCAGAAAGGACTTCCCATTGATGATTTGCATTCCATTTTACCCAGGTTGAATACATTTTTATATATTTGGAATCTATTAATACTGTTTCCAATGTGTGTTGCCTGGTTCTGTATTTTGCCAGGTTTTGTTTGATCCTTTCTGTTAAAAATCTAGCGAATGTTTGATTGAAATATTCTATTCTAGACTCTTTCCTTGCCGATATACCTTAGTAAGGACCCGAAAGGCTAGGTTTAGATTTTTCGGTCTGTGGGATTTCCTCCAGAATGCGGCACTGCAGGGAAGGCCGGGCTCCCACCCAGCTCCAGGTCCCCCCTTTCCTTCCTTTCCGGTGGGAGCTCTGCCCCACACTGCACAGCAAGGGGCTTGTGCACAGCATGTGGATACTGCTGGTCTCTCGATCACGCTTCCTCCTTCTCCCCACAAAGGACACCTCCCCGCTTACACATCCTGTGCACTGGGAAGCTCAGGTGCCTGTAGAAGGGGACAGATTCTGGTTTGGCATGTTCCCGTGGCCCGGTGGATTCCTAGCTCCAGATCCTAGGCTGAGGGCTAAGCTAGAGAAGGTTCAGAGCAGGACCTCAAGGTGTGGGGCCAGGGGAGGATCCCATCTTGCAGGAATCTAATGATTAAATATTTTGTAACAAAAAATGCTATACTAAAAATAAATGCTATTATTATTAACTTTTAAATGGGAAAACCCGTCACAATTTTCATACAATTGACTTGCCGGTTAACTTTTTATAACCCACTAATAAGTTTGGAACTGTTTTGTCAAATCTACATGAACTTGATCCTAGTTCTTGCATTTGTTTATTTCTGGTTGCAGTTGTAAACTGTCACATAAGCATAGTGAGTCTGAAGTTGGGAATTTATTTTTTATTGTTTTGAGACAAGGTCTCACTCTATTGCCTGGAATAGAGTGCAGTGGCGTCATTATAGCTCACTGCAACCTCAGATACCGAGGCTCATTATAGCTCACTGCAACCTCAAATAGCTGGGCTCAAGTGATTCTTCTGCCTCAGCCTCCTGAGTAGCTGGGACTACAGGCATGTACTACTACATGAAGTAATTTTCTTCTTTTTTATGGAAATGGGGTCTTGCTATGTTGCTCGGGCTGGTCTTGAACTCCTGGCCTTAAACAATCCTGCCACCTCGGCCTCCCAAAGTGCTAGGATTACAGGTGTGAACTACTACACCTGGCCAGGGAATTTTATTTTTGAAAATATAAAATATATAAAATATCTTGATTTCTAGGGGCTTTCTGTGGGAGTAAAAAATTTATTCTGGGCTGGGTGTGGTGGCTCACACCTGTAATCCTAGCTCTCTGTGAGGCCGAGGCGGGAGGATTGCTTTAGCTCAGGAGTTTGAGGTTGCTGTGAGCTAGGCCGACGCCATGGCACTCTAGCCCAGGCAAGAGAGTGAAGACTCTGTCTCAAAAAAAAAAGAAAAAAAAAAAGAAAAATTTATTCTGTAGTTTTCAAAACCAATTCATCATGATATGGAAGGTTGCAAATCTAAATGATGGTCAGTGTTAGCCCCATAGTGACCAAACAAACAAACATAAAACAAAAAAACTCAAAACACCAACCCAAACAAAACCAAAGCAAAAAACTAAATAAACAAAGAAAAAATCCAATAAAAAATAAGCAAACAAAAACGAGGCAGAAAGCAAATGGCTTATTAACACCAAGCTGTAAGAACCCAAAAATCTTTGTGTAAGTGAAATAAATCCTGCACAAGGAGTTAGGATACTTGTACTTGGATTCTGACTCTCACTAGAAGAGTGGTCTAGGGCCTACCTATTGACCTAAAGGTCTTCGAGGTGTCTTGTGTACCATGAGGTTCCCTGTCTCTCTCTCAGAGCATTGTGTAAGGAGTAACAGAAGATGTTTATGTAAAAACACTTTGAAAAGTACAAAGAACCAGTACCTATCTCATGGGTTTGTTGTGAAGATTAAATGAATGAACATTTACCTGATACCTGACATATAGGAATTGCTCAATTTATGTTAATTATTACTGTTATCCTGCATTTCACCTTTAAACCCATAGTCATATTTTATACACCATGGATGACATTTCACCTTGGAAAAATTAGAAGAGATATATATAGGAACATTAAATTCAACTTTACAAGTGGATAAATTTAAAGCCATTTGACATTTGCAAGTCACTTTCCCTCTAAGTCATTTATATCTTATACTTTGACATAAAGTAATGCTATACTCAGAAAGTATAAATATTTAGCATGGATTCTTATTAAAAGAGAAGCCTCTGGATTTTATCTGTACTTTGCTTGTTTCTGTGACTAGCAGTATTTTTATCAGCTGATTCTGAGCTCTGAGCAACATCTTCTCATGCACTTCTCAGTATTAGGGGTGGGGTGGGGGTGGGGCAGAGCAGCACCATCAAATTAACACTGGTCTTGATGAGCTGTTGGAACGGCAAAACCGCAGGCCTTTACCTTCCCAGATTCTGCAGTCTAACGTGAAACCCTGTGAATGCTCTTTTGGAAGTTGTGCTTATTAAATTTACAAGTCCTCCTGAGCACTTTGTGTAGGGGTGTTTGTGTGTGTGTGTGTTTGACATAATCAGGACAACTTAATGTTCACCCTGTAAAACTGCCTTTCATTTTGCCTGATGGATTCCTCTGAGAAAGGTGAGAGAATCCTAGATTTATCCTTGAGACAATTACTGGTCTTGCTGTTGTGACTCAGAAGTGTCCCTTTGAGAAAGTGTCCCTTTGATTCTGCTGCTGGTCTTTTCACTCCTTAGGTACAGAAATGAAATTACAAAAGGTGTATACAGGCTTGAACATTCTTTTCCTTTACACAGGGATCTAGACATCTTGTCAAAGCTATTGCTGTAACCTGACTTCTAGACTAGTCTATAGGTATGCACTGGGAAACTAAAAAATATTAAAAAATATATATAGTAAATGAGGATACATAGGCAAAATGCCAAAATTACTGTTTAGTAGTAAACCTAATCACATACTATGAATTTTTTTGAAAGATAGTATTTACCTTACTACCTTGTTCCATAAAGCCTAGGACCTTCACTGACACCAGTATTTTTTCTATGACTTGATTAATGCTGAAAAACCAGTAAAGACTTTCTAACCCCTAATTTGAGCAAGATATAGTTTTTGTGGGGTGTAGGTGGGTTGGGTGGGTGTTTGTATGTTTAAGGTCTTGTTTGGCAGGCCTACATACGAATCAGCAAGTGTTTATTTAATACCATGTATTGAACACTCTACTAACATGGACTATTTCAAACTAGCAAGGAGGGTAGATTTTACAAATATATAGTTTGGTTGGTAGTTAAGATATAGGAAGTAAGACCTATAGATATTGAAGAACTATTAGCATCCTAAATTTTTACCACTGAAAATGGATAAGCACTAAGGTTTTCCAGTTTTAAAATTTTGATTCTATAATTTAGAGGATAAAGAAAAAGAATACAAAACCAGATGCTACATTTTATGGCACAACTCTAAATATAACTTTGAAAGATTAAATGTTGATATTTGGGTTCCAAAATTGTTACTAATGATTAGTTAAGGTATAAAAGGAAGATTTTTTTTTTTATCTTTTTCCTTCCTTTTGGGAAAAAAACCCCACAATCACAGTTTTTCTACCTTCTTTGGGCTTTTTACTATTTTCTCAACAATACTTACTTAGGATAAAAATTGAGCCTTGTAAATTGTTCTCAATGCCTATTTTAGGTATGTTAATTATCTTAAAATCTAACCTTCATTTGAATTCAATCAGCAAGTATTTTGGGAGCCACCTGCCATGTGCAAGGCACAGGAAATGCAAAGACAAATAAGAATAAGGCCTTAATGTTCTACATTATACATGCTGCCTTTATTATATTTATTGTGATTTCTAAAGAAAAATACTAGTTGTGGAATATGCTCTATCTACTCTTCTCTCCCTTGGGATAACACAAACTTAGGGAATGATTTTCTCGTGTGTCCACATAAAAGAGCCACAATATCTGTGGCTTCTCAGAAGCCAGAGGCTGTCCTCGAACCGTAGTTTCAATATTGGCACAATCCTTCTTCTACACAAATGGCTTCCAAATCCACAACCCTAGCTTTGAACACTTCTGAATTTCAGTCATAAATCTCCAACCACTTGGTGGGAATGCGCTTGGATACCCTGTTCACCTCAGCAGAACTTACCCATAAACTGTCATCCTCATCTCCCCTCCTCTGCCAAAGGTGTTTGTAATAGTGAATACCATCATCGTGTTCACCTAGGGTTGAAACTTTGGCGTTACCTTAGACTCCCCTCTCTTCCTTCTATATCATGATCAGTCACCAAGGTCTGTCAATTCTCACTTTATAACATGTATCATATTAGAATCTTCCTTTTGACTTCTGACATCATCACTCTAAGTTTAAGTCCTTATCATATATCTCTTACCTCCTCACCTCCAGACTCTCTGTCCTATCCAGCCACCACTTCCATATTAGTCTTTGGAGAGTGCTACTTAGATCTCAAAAGACTTATTATTTTTAGTATTGTGCAATGCCAATTGATTTTTTCTTTTAAAGGATTTTTAATTGACAAATAAAAAATTGTATATGTTTATTATGTACAACATGTTTCGAAATATGTATATATTGTAGAATGGCTAACTTGAGCTAATTAAAATGCGTTTCCTCACATATCATTTTCTTGACGGTGGGAACATAAAATCTGCTCTTTTAGCAATTTTAAAGACTATAATGCATTGTTATTAACTACAGTCACCAAGTTTTACAATAGATGTCTTGAACTTATTCTTCTTATCCAACTGAAATTTTACATTTTTTTACCAACCTCTCCCCACCTTTCTCTTTTGCCAGCCCCTGGTAACCGTCATTTTACTCTCTACTTTTTTTTTTTTTTTTTTGAGAGAGAGTCTCACTCTTTTTGCCCGGGCTAGAGTGAGTGCAGTGGCGTCAGCCTAGCTCACAGCAACCTCACACTCCTGGGCTCAAGCGATACTTTTGCCTCAGCCTCCCGAGTAGCTGGAACTACAGGCATGTGCCACCATGCCGGCTAGTTTTTCTCTATATTTTTAGTTGTCTGATTAATTTCTTTCTATTTTTAGTAGAGACGGGATCTCGCTCTTGCTCAGGCTGGTTTCGAACTCCTGAGCTCAAACAATCCGCCCGCCTCAGCCTCCTAGAGTGCTAGGATTACAGGCATGAGCCACTGCCCCTGGCCTACTCTCTACTTTTATGAGTTCAACTTTTTTAGATTCCACATATAAGTGAAATCACATGGTATTCATTTTTTTGTGCCTGGCTTATTTCACTTAGCATAATGTCCTCCAGGGTCTTCCGTGTTGTCACAAATGAGAGGATTGCCTTCTTTTTAAAGGCTGAATAGTATTTCATTATGTATATTTACCACATTTTCTTTATCCATTCATCTTTTGATGGACATTTAGAATGATTTCATATCTTGGCTATTGTAAATAATGATACAATAAACATGGGAGTGCAAATATATCTCTTTAATGCACCGATTTCATTTTTTTTGGATATATACCCAGAAATGGGATTGCTGGATCATATGATAGTTCTATTTTTACTTTCTAAATTTTTGAGACTCCCCAGTTTAGAGATATAATGCCATTTTTCTCCTACTCAAGAACATTAGAACTTCTCTGTTATTTAGAAAATTAAGCCCAAATTTGCATTCAACAGTCTCGTTCTAACATGCATATGCACTGCTGCCTTCCATTACACTTTTATCAGGACTTTCTGCAGCAGGTTTAGCAGTATATTCATGGTTTACTACTCTTCCATACCTTGTTTACCTGCTCTGATTTTTTTCTTGTATCCACGTGTTTATCACCTATTCAAGCTAAGCCCTGGTTATCATTTTATTCTTGTCTGCTCCATTTACAGTGGTTTCTCCATTCGCTGAATCAACAGCAATGTCTTGCTCGTATATGGCCTTGTCACAGGTGTGATATTTATAATTCTCCTTTAAATGGAGACTGCCCGTTATTCTCTATATCCCTTCCCTAATGCATATAAAACAGCTCTTAGTATGTATTTGTTGACCAGCCCATTGAACGAATGATTTAGTAAATGAAGACTGAATGAAGAGCTGGGCCAAGCTGACTTGGACTCAAAGTTCTCCATATGATTTTGACCACTTAAAACTTCAAGAATGGAATTATGTTCTTCTCAAATGCTTACACTAGACTGTAATCAAGTCATGAAGAAGAGATCATCCGTCCCTCTGGAGGAAATTCTGGGCTTGGGAAGTCAGTCAGGAAATTTCTGCTGGAGGGCCAAAAGGCACATGTAGTCCTCGATCCTTATGAATCTCAAGTCTCTGAATATTTTGTGAAGACTGTAGGACATTTTCAGAGAGATAAAAGAGTTCAGGATTTGCCTTTGTTCCGTCTGGAAGAAATGGAAAACCAAATGTTAAAGTCCTTGATCTTCTTCCCAGACTTTTGGGAAATGCCTCTGCCTTGGCAACACTAAGCAATGCTTTGCATCAGGTCAGGAGGCTTTGACAGATATCCACTGGCCTGCACTGGATATGTGCCTTACAGCTGTCAGCTGCAGTGCGGGATGTCATGTTCTTAGAAGTGTTTAATGGCATGGCATGATTATAATTATTTTGGGTTTCAGAGCTAAGAGTTTATCTGCCCAGATTAGCACACAAACAAGTCTACAGAGTACTTAAAGGATCCATTGAATAAGTTCCTATGGGCAATGAGACTGAGAAGAAAACTGATTAACTCTACATGCTCTATACTGACAATATTATGCATCATTTAGGCTTGTGCATATATATATATATATATATATACACACATACATACATATATATGTATGTATATGTATATATGTACACCTCCCCCCAAAGTCTTCTGTTTTCTCCCACAGGTCCACCTTGTACTCTGACTTAGGATATTTATCCATAGTATTGTTATCGAAAGTTTGGTATTGTCTCCAAGGCCATATTAAAACAAGGACAAGTGGTTTGAGGAGAACGAAAGGGAGGTTTATTAATTTGATGGCAAATGAGGAGGTTGACAGACTCCTGTCTTAAATTACCAACATCCTCTCTATAAACAGAAATACAGAGATTTTAAAAGGAGGGTTTTCAGTTTTAGGCTATTGTTGTTTAACTGTAGTTGATGGTGCTGATCTATCTCATCTGTGGCAAAGATAATTTTGTGACCTCCACCTGGACAATTCCATTGAACTATCTCTTGTGGTACATGAAAATAAAGAATACTCCCCTGCCCTTCTGATTACTGGCCTCCAGCAGGGATGTAGGCTTTAATTCCCGAAAAGAGAGAGAGAAGGTGTGTGTGTACTGCTGGGAGGACTCAAAAGAAAATGGGAACTTCTATAAGTTGTGTTTGGGTCCTGTTTCCAATTCCAGTGTGGATTCATCTAGAGAACGGGGTGAAGATCCAGGCAAACACTTTTCAGGATGAGGCAGGGAAAACCCGCCTGAGGTTGGGGTTGGCATTGGGTGAGGTTTCAGGAGGCTGTAAGAGTTCAGGGTATGTTTAGAGGTGAGAAGTTAGAGCTTCTAACTTCAGGGAGAATGAGGTAATGTCTAGATAGGTGGTTGAGGCTTAATTTGGGATAAGGTTTGAGGATTAGGGTGGGACGAAGTGTTAGACTATGGAAGAAAGGCAATGAAGGGTTAGGGAGAATGTTACAAATTAATGTTTGATTCAGGGTTAAATTAGGGAGAAGTTGAAAATAGGGGAAAAGGGCAAGAATTGGGGATCAGGTGAAAATGTGAATTATGGTTCCAAAATACTTGAAAATAGGATAAGGTTAAAATTCAAATTTGGATTTGGGTTTAACTTTGTAGTACAGTTAGAATTAAGTTAGACAATGGTTAGGAGTGGGGCATTAGAAGTCAATAGTCAGGAGTTAGAAGTCAGGGGGCAGGAGTCAACAGTCAGCATTAGGGTTTGAGTTCACGTTTGGGTTCAAGTTCAGGTCAGGGATTAGGGTTAGTGGTTGGGTCCTGTTAATAATTTAGTATCTTATTGTCACAAAGTATCTGTTTTGTTAGTCTTATGATCTCTGTTTTTTATTTTTTTAACATTAATGCTGGTCAATTGTATCTAAACTCCTGGAACTCAGTTTTTAGGTTTTTCTGAGGTTTGCATGGCTAAGATGGGGTCAATTCAGTTGGCATGGGGCTTGAGATTTTATTTTACTTTATGTTACCATGCTTTAACAATTATAATTGAATAATTATTTCTTTATGTATGCATGGGAAATACCCAGGAAAAATGAGTAAATCTCCAAGAGGTGGCTCTGAGTTCAGGCTTACATACTGTCTTCAATTGAAACAAAGAAAGAAGGGGTGTTGTGGGTGTCAGTAGTAGGAAGGTAACCAGGAAAACCAAGGGAAACAAGAGCAAGGTTTGTTGTTCAGACTTAAATGGTACCTTCTGCATTGATAAGAATCTCTCATGATTTAGTCATCCTTCTCTTCTTGGTATGAGAGGGAGACACCTTTACACATGGAGGTAGGTTTCTTTTCTAGATGTAAATTTCCTTTACAAGAAGGTAACTTCTAGCCTGTTTTCAGACCTTCTTCTGTGTCTGTAGTGTCTCAAAATAATCAGCTCAGGCCAGGCGTGGTGGCTCATGCCTGTAATCCTAGCACTCTGGGAAGTAGAGGCGGGCAGATCATTTGAGCTCCAGAGTTCGAGACCAGCCTGAGCCAAGAGTGAGACCCCATTTCTACTAAAAATAGAAAGAAATTAGATGGACAACTAAAAATATATAGAAAAAATTAGCGGGGCATGGTGGCGTATGCCTGTAGTCCCAGCTACTCGGGAGGCTGTGGCAGGAGGATCGCTTGAGCCCAGGAGTTTGAGGTTGCTGTGAGCTAGGCTGATGCCATGGCACTCTACTCAGGGCAGTAGAGTGAGACTCTGTCTCAAAAAATAAAAAAAATTTAAAAAGATAATTAGCTCAAAATAATCCTTGTGCTGGGCTGGGCATGGTGGCTGATGCCTATAATCGCAACACTTTGGGAGGCCAAGGCAGGAGGCTCACTTGAGGCCAGGAATTCAAGACTATCCTGGGCAATATATCAAGAACTTGTCTTTACAAAAAAAAAAAAATTAGTTGGGTTTGGTGGTTCACCCCTGTAGTCCCAGCTACGTGGGAGGCTGATG
>CAUYSK010011102.1:0-19303 GCA_963575035.1 Avahi laniger | reverse complement strand
CGCCTGGGGTTACTCCCTCCTATTGGCACTGCTGGTGATTTTTCCAAGAAAGGAGTCAGAGAACCTGGATAACACCCTTAGTGTGTCTGATCATTCTTCCGCCAAGAGCTCACCAAGAACCGCGGGCAGACTCCCACCCTGACAGCTTTGGTGCCGTGACCCGGATCCTGACAGAAGCTTTGCTGAAGAAGGTCTGAATTCCTGCTCTCGCGATTTTGTTTTTTTGAGACAGAGTCTCGCTCTGTTGCCCGGGCTAGAGTGCCGTGGTGTCAGCCTAGCTCACAGCAACCTCAAACTTCCAGGCTCAAGCAATCCTCCTGCCTCAGCCTCCCGAGGAGCTGGGACTACAGGCATGCGCCACCATGCTCGGCTAATTTTTTTTTTTTTTATTTTTAGTTGCCTGGCCACATTTCTTTCTATTTTTTAGTAGAGACGGGGTCTCACTCTTGCTCAAGCTGGTCTCGAACTCCTGAACTCAAGTGATCCTCCCACCTCAGCCTCCCAGAATGCTAGAATTATAGCTGTGAGCCACCATGCCCGGCCTGTGGTTTTTTAATTTAAAAAATTTTTAAAGAATTTCTAAAATCATCCACATGATTCAAAATTCAAATGTACAAGAGTACAAAATAAAAATTCTACCCTATAATCCCCATCCCGTCGCTTCCGTTTGGCCCTCAGCCACCCAGTTCCCCCCATGGAGGCAATTTATGTCACTAGCTTCTTACCCGTCTCTACATTGTACACTTTTAAGAGAATACCCAAGGGCTAAATTCCTTGTACTCAAATTGTTGAGTCAACGAGTGTGTGTGGTTTTCTTTTTTAAATTGATATTGCCAAGTTGTTCTTCAGAAAGTTGCACTGATATAATTGATCATTAGTAAATATTAATTTGTAATTATTACTAATTAGGAATTAGTAAATACTAATCTATATCCCTACTAACAGCAAACAATATTTATTTCCCCATACACTCACCAACACTGGCTATTTTCAAACCTTTAAATATTTGCCAATCCAACAGGTGATACGGAACACCTTCTTGCTTTGACCTACGAGTCAATTTTGGATGAAGGTAAGCAACTTTCCATATGCTTATTGATGTTTGGATTTCTTTTTCTTTAAACTATCTATTCAGGTCTTTTGCCCACTTTTCTGTTGGGTCGTTTATATTTTTCTTATTGATTTGTACATTTTTCTGGCAAAACATCTACAAATATTTCTCCCCCACTAATACATTTGTAATCAAAGCCACATAATTTAAAATCTAAATTTTCTAGTCACGGGTGTCACTTTGTCTTCCCAATCAGGTTGTAAATTCTTTAGAGACAGGGGCAAAGAATCTACTCGAGTCCTAAGTTGCATGGTCAACCTGGGTCGATCAGCCTCGTCCTTGATTGTGGACACCTGACGTGGACCGTGATCCTCTGGGGTAGAACTGTATGTTCCGTGGCTATAGAGGAAGATGAGATTTGTCTTCCTGGGTCAGACCTTCCATCGATCTGGTCTTGCTTTCTATCTAACGGCAGCAACAAGAAACACGTTGAAGAGAATCCAATTACCCTCTTTGACACCCAATTCAAAAGGTTAGGAATTTAGCGCAAGTATCCCCGTTTGAGATCTATCTTCCACCAATTCATCTAAACCCTCCCTGAACTTACTTACATTTCAGCATATGAGCCCGCTGCAGGTAATGAGTTCTTTTGTTTATAATGCAGTATATCAACTTGCGAGTCAGCAGGGCAGTACTGTATATGAGCATATAGAATCTTCCCGAGTCCCTCCAGATACCTGTGAGTAATAAGTTAAAAATAGGTTTAAAATATTAACACAATGTTCCCTTGATTAGTTTCAAAACATTTTTCAAACTTCGAGCCTTTTATTGTGTATTAACTACATATAAAAAAAGACCTGAAAAATTAATTATACAGTTTAATGAATAATTTTAGAAGGAACCACCTATGTACCCACACCAGGTCAAGAAAGGACATTTCCAAGGTCCCAAAACCCCCAGAGTGTCCCTTCCCTGCAGACAGAGGGTAAACAGTATCCTGACTTTTGAGATAATTACTTGCTTCCATTTCTTTATGTTCTACCATCTGTGGCTATCTCCTAAATTCTGTGCTTTAGTTTGGGTTGGTTGTTACTTTATGGAAATGAGTTAATACTTGGTATATTTTTTGTGTTATGTTTCTTTCCCTCAACAAAGAATAGTTAGTTCTAGTTCATGCATTTTCTGTCTCAATGGTCTTCCGTGATGCTACTATACTATTAATACAATTTAATTACAAATTCTGATGATGGACGTTTGGGTGGTTTCCATTCTGGACTTGCTACAGATAATGCTGCTGTTCTCATAAACGTATCCTGCTCCTCGTGTGGATAAGTTTCCCCAGGGGATATATTCAGGAGTGAAATTGCTGAGACATAGAGACGTGTGTCTTCACTACTGGATATTGCTAAACACCTTTCCAAAGTGGCCATGCTAATTTGTATTCCCACCAACAGCACTTGAGAATTTTCATGGCTTTCTACCCTTCTTTTTTTCCAGTACAGAGAGTTCTGTACCATACCCTTATTGAGATAGAATTCACTCTTTCAAAGTATACAAATCAGTGGTTTTTAGCATATTCACAGTGTACTTCTAGGGCCACAAATAATTTTAGAATATTTTAATTACCACCAAAAACAAACAAACAAACAAAAACCTCACACTTCTTAGACTTGATTGCTGGATTGCCTCATCCCCTTGACCCCAGCCCTGGGCAACAAATATTTTCTGTCTCTATAGATGCGCTTGTTCTGGACATCTCATGCAAACGGAATCATACAATACATAGTCCTTTGTAACTGACTTCTTTCACTTAGCATGATGTTTTCAAGGTTCATCCATGTCGTAGCATGTATCAATACAGACATTCCTGGACATATGATGGTTCAACTAATGATTTTTTGACTTTATGATGGTACGAAAGTGATACGAATTCAGTAGAAACCATTTTTGAGTATCCATACAACCATTATGTTTTCCCTTTCAGTTCAATACTCAAGAAATTGTATGACATATTCAGCACTTTATTATAAAATGAGCTTTGTGTTAGGTGATCTTGCCCAACTGCAGATTTTGCTCAACACTAATATAAGTGTTCTGAGCACATTTAAGGTAGGCTAGGCTAAGCTGTGATGTTCAGCAGGGTAGGAGTATTAAAAGCATTTTCGACTTACAATATTTTCAACTTGCAATAGGTTTATTAGGACGTAACCCCACGGTAAGTCAAGGAGCATCTGTATTTCATTTTTATTGCCAAATAATATTCCATTGTATGGATCTATCACATTTTATTTATCAGTCTGTCAGTTGATGGACATTGGGGTTTTCCTTCTTTTTGACTATTATGAACATGCTGCTATAAATGTTCATATACAAATTTTTGTATGGACATATGTTTTCATTTCTCTTGGGGATATACCTAGCAATGTAATTGCTGGATAATACAGTAACTGTGTTTAATAATTCGAGGAAGTGCCAGATTGTTTTCCAAGGCAGTTGCATGATTTTACATTCTCACCAGTACTGGATCGTGGTTCCGATTTCTCCACGTCCTCACCAACACTTGCTATTATCTGTTGTTTTTTATAACAGCCATCCCCGTGGGTGTGAATTGGTGTCTCCTGTGGTTTTTTGTTTTTTTTTTTTTTGAGACAGAGTCTCACTGTGTTGCCCGGACTAGAGTGCCGTGGCATCAGCCTAGCTCACAGCAACCTCACACTCCTGGGCTCAAGCAACCCTCCTGCATCAGCTTCCCAAGTAGCTGGGACTACAAGCATGTACCACCATGCCCGGCTAATTTTTTCTATATATTTTTAGTTGTCCAATTAATTTCTTTCTAATTTTTAGTAGAGACGGGGTCTCGCTCTTGCTCAGGGTGGTTTCGAACTCCGGAGCTGAAACAATCCGCCCGCCTCGGCCTCCCAGAGAGCTAGGATTACAGGCATGAGCCACCGCGCCTGGCCTCTCCTGTGGTTTTGATTTGCATTGCTCTGATGGTCACTGCTGTTGAGCATCTCTTCATGTGCTTATTGGTCTTTTGTGTATCTTCTTTAGAGAAATGTCTATTCAGATCCTTTGCTCACTTTTCAACTGGGTTATTGTCTTTTTATTATTGAGTTGTAAGAGTTCTTTATATATTCTGGATACAAGTTCCTTATCAGATATGATTTGCAAAAAATTTCTCCCATTCTGTAGGTTGTCTTGTCACTGTCTCATGGTGTCCTTTGAAGCACAAAATTTTTACATTTTGCTGAGGCCTACTTTATCTATACATTTTTTTAAAGCATATGCTTTTTGATATCCTACCTAAGAAACCATTGCCTAATCCAAAGTCACACAGATTTACACCTTTTCTTCTATAAGTTTTATAGTTTTACCTCTTACATTTAGGTTTTTCATCCATCTTTGAGTTAAATTTTGTATATAGTGTGAGATATGGGTCCAACTTTATTCCATGTGGATATTCATATATCATTTGCATATGTGTATCATTTGCATGTGGATACTATTTGCATATGTGTACCATTTGCATGTGGATATGTTTTTGCATATGTGTATCTATTTGCATGTGGATACTCATTTGCATATGTGTGCCCTTTTGCATGTGGATATTCAGTTGTCCCAGTACTGCTGGTTGAAATGACAATTCTTTCCCCCATTGAATTATCTTGGAACTCTATCTTGGAATCAATTAACTGTTCATATTCAAGTGAGACAGAAAGCAAGAAAGAAAGGGAAGGAAGGAAGATGCATCAATTTGAGGAATATTGCCATCTTAACAATTTAAGCCTTTCCATTTATTTAGATCATCTTGAACGTCTTTGAATAACGTCTTGTATTTTCCAGTTTATGTCTTGTACTTTTTTGGTTAATGTCTTCCTAAACATTTTATGCTTTTTGGTGCTATTATACATAAAACTGCTTTCTTAATTTCATTTTTGGTTTGCACATTTCTACTGTATAGAAATACAATTGATGTATTTTCGTCTTGTATCCTACAACCTTGCAAAACTCATTTAGATCTAATAGATTTTTGGTGGATTTCCTACATACAGAATCATGCCATCTGCAAATAGAGATGGTTTTACATCTTCATTTCCAATGCATATGTCTTTTTAGTTTATTTTCTGCCTAATTTCCCTGGCTAGAACCTCTAGTACAATGTCAAACAGAAGTGGTGAGAGCAGATGTTCTTGTTCCTGATTTTGTTCCTGATCTTTGGGGGAAAAGGATTTAGTCTTTCACCATTAAGTATGATGTTAGCTGTGGGTTTTTCTAAGATGCTCTTTATCAGGTTGAGCAAGTTCCCTTCGATTCCCAGTTTGTTGAGTGTTCTTATCATGATGGGGTATTGGATTTTTTCAAATGCTGTTTCTGCATCTATTAAGATGATCATGTGGTTTTTGTCCTTTATTCTATGAATGTAGTATATTACATTAATTGATTTGGGTGTGTTAAACCAACTTGCATTCCTGGGATGGTTAGTTATAGCAGTGATCCCCAACCTTTTTGGCACCAGGGACTGGTTTCGTGGGAGACACTTTTTCTACGGATGTTGGAGGGATAGTTTGGGGATGATTCAAGCACATTACATTTATCATATACGTTATTTCTATTACATTGTAATTTATAATGGAATAATTATAGAAATCACCATAATGCAGACTCTAATGCCACTGCTGACCTGAAAAGAGGCAGAGCTCAGGCAGTGCTGTGAGTGACAGGGAGCGGCTGTAAATACAAATGAAGCTTTGCTGGACGGTTTGCCCACTGCTCACCTCCTACTGTGTACCCCGGTTCCCAACAGGACACAGAACCAGGGTTGGGGACCACAGAGCTAAATTATAGTATATAATCTTTCTATATATTGCTTGGTTCAGTTCACTGGTATTGAGTTGAGGATTTTTTTCATCTGTATTCGTAAGAGATATTGGTCTGTAGTTTTTTTCTTGAAATGCCTTTGTCTGGTTTTGGTATCACAGTACTACTGGCCTCATAGAACGAGTTGGAAAGTGTTCTCTCCTTTTCTATTTTTTTGAAAATTTGTTTGGAATTAATATTAATTTTTCTTTAAGTATTTGGTAATTGTAAGACTTTTAAAATTTTTTCCAATTGGTGAATATATATTGGTATCCCACAGTGGTTTAATTTTGCATTTCCCTGATTACTAAGAAGGTTAAAATTTTTTCATATGTTCATTGTCCTTTTGGGTTTTTGCTTTTATTCAAGTGTTTTGAACCTTGGGGGAAGGCTGTTTGTCTCTTGTTGATCTGTAGAAGTTCTTATTATGTTCTGGATTCCTGTCTTTTGTAAATTATATGTCCTGCAACACTATATCTTTTTCTGTGGCTTCTTTTTAAGACTCTTTATAAAGCCTTGATAAATCGAAGTTCTTAGGGTTTATGCAGTCAAATAATTAGTCTTTTCCCGACAACAATGTCAGCAACCTTTTGTGTCTTGCCTAAAAAAAATCCTTCTCTATTCCAAATTCTCCTACAGTGACTTTTATTTTTCCCTTTAATTGTTAGGACTTCTATCTACTTAGAAATGTTTTTTGTGAATGGTGTTAGATATAGGAATCCAACTTTTTTTTTTTTCAAGTTCCACCAAAAGATTGTTTGGATTTTTGACAAGCCCTTGCATCAGATCTACTGATAACTTTGAATAGAAATGACATTTATAATATTGAGTCTTCCAGTCCACAAGCGTGATGTATTTCTCCATTTATTTAGGTATGCTTTACTATTTCACAACGAAGTTTTAGATTTATTTTGGCAAAGGCATTATGCGGATATTTTGAAACACTTCATATTTTTTGATGTTATTGTAAATGGTATTTAAATATTTTTCATTTCCTGTTTGTGACTAGTATATAGAAATATAACTGATTTTCATGCACTGGTTTTTGTATCCAGGCTAAATATTCATTAATGCTGTTCTTTGAACTGTATATTATTTTGGAATTTCTATGAATATAATCATATCATCTACAAAGGATGGAAATTTTATTTCTCTCTTAATTTTGTTTTTCTTAGGTTACTGTGCTGATTAGGGCTCCCAGTACAGTGTTCAACAGAGCAGAGACAGTGAGTGTTCTTACCTTGTTCCCCTCTCAAAGAGAAAGTGAAGTTAAGCTATTAAGTGTGTTGCTCATTGAAGCTTTTATTTTCAGTTGTGTTTTATTTTGTAGCTATCTTTTATATGGGGTTTTTTTTTTAAAGTCCCCTTCCATTCTTACTTGGCCATGAATTTTTATCTTGAATGGACACTGAATTTAATCAAATACTTTCTCTGCATTGTTTGAAATGAGGATCACAGCTTTTTCTCCTTTAATTTATTAATATTAATGTGATGTTTACATTAATTGTTTTGTTAATGTTAAACCAACCCTAGTTTCCCAGAATAAACCACCTCGGTGATGATATATTGGTCTGTTTATTCACGGCTGGATTCTATTTGCAAATATTTTGTTGAGAATTTTGGTATCTGTGTAAGGCTGGCCTACAATTTCCTTTTCTCAAACTATCCTTGTCAATTTGGTATCAAGGTTATGACAGCCCAGAAATGAGTTAGAGTGGCACTTCTTTTTGTACTTTCTAAAAAATGTGTATAAGAACTGAAATTGTTTCTTCCTTGCATATTGGGTTGAACTTTCCAGGGAAGCCATCTGGGCCTGAAATGTTGTTAGTGGGAAGATTTTTAATTACTAATTCAATTCTTACAATGATCATAAGATTTTCAGATTTTCCCTCTTCTTCAGGGTCAGCTTCCATTTTAAACAACTTTACTGAGGCATCATTTACATACCATAACACTCACCCACTTTGTATGTATAATTCAGTAATTTTTAGTGCATTTACTGAGTTGTGCAACTACAACCACAATCCTGTTTTTATAACTCGGCTTTAGTTTTATTTTCCAGAAACTTGCTCAGTTCACCTAAGTTCTTTTGCATAAAGCTGCTCATAATAACTTGTGAATTTTTACAATCTCTAAGTTATGTCCCCTTTCAACTCCTAAATTTTTGCACCTTTTTTCTTTTTTCCTAGATCAGTCTCACCAAAGGTTTGTCAGATTTATTAATCTATTTTGAAGGAACAGTTTCTGGATGTGTTAAGCCTCTCTGCTATGGTTTTCTTTTCTCTTCCACTGACTTTTCCTATCCTACTTGTTTCTGCTTTTCACTCTCAACAGTTTATTACTCTTTTCTACTTAGTTGAGATGGATGCTTAGGTCATCTAATATTTTCAGCACTTTTACCGTTATCATGTATCTTTTAAGGGTATTCAGTGTCCCACTAAGTACTATTTTAGCTGCAACAAGTTTTCAGATGTAGTGTTTTCATTATTGTTCAATTCAAAGTATTTTTAAATGTTCATTATTATTTCCTCTTGGATTCATTATTTAGAGATATATTTCTTAATATAGTTAGGAAGTTATTTTGTTATACTCTTATTGATTTCTAGCTTAATCATATTTTGTTCAAAAAATATTGTATAATTTTAATACTTCAATTTTTTTTTACTTGCAGCCCAGAATATAGTCAATTTTTAAAAATATAATATGTACACTCAAAACATTTTATTCTGAAATTATTGGGAGCAGTGTTCTAAATATTTACATTAATCCAGGCACCGTGGTGCACACCTGTAGTCCCAGCTACTTGGGGGACTGATGCAAGAGGATCCCTCGAGCCCAGGATCTCAAGGTTACATTGAACTGTGATTTCTCCACTGTGGAAAAATACATTGTCATGTATTTTAATTTTGTTTTAAACATCACAAGGCATTATTATTGTTTAATCAATGTTAATTTAGATTTTATCTAGATATTTACCACTTTTTTGTCTTTATTCATTTCTTCCATGCTATTACATTTTTTCTATTTGAAATATATTCTTTAACATTTGCCTACTGAACTTTTTATAATGGCAAACTCTTTTTGTCTGTGTGAAAAATCTCTGTTTCACCCTTGTTCTTGAAATGTGTCCTTCCTGTACATAAAGTGGGAGTTATTTTCTTTTAATGCATTAACAATGCTGTTCCATTGTCTTCTGGCTTCCATTGTTGCTATCAAGAAGTCAGCTTTCAGTCTTGCTGCCACTGCTTTGAAGATATGTCTTTTTTCTCTGGTTGCTTTTAAAATCTTTTCCATTGTTTTGGGTCTTCTAAGCTTCACTGTAATCTTAGTATGAAAGTTTTTGTATTGAACCAGGTTTTGATTCCCAGAGTTATATCTGCAGTTTGCTACTTCTCATCATTTCTAGAAAATTATTAGCCTTTTTCTCTTCAATATTGTTACTGCCCATTTTTCCTCCTCTCCTTATGGAACTTCAGTTAAATATATATTATGTTAGATGTTTTCACTGATCTTTTTTCTTTCACTTAATCTTTTTTCTGTATATTTGATCCTTTTGCTTCTCTGTGCCACCTTCTGGAAAATTTTTCAGACCTATCTTCAAGGTGATTAACTCTCTCTTCAGCTATGTCTAATCTGGTGGCAAATGAATCTACTGAGCTTTTAATTTTAGTATTATGTATTTTATTTATAGATACTCTATTTGGTTCTTTTTCTATTAAATTTTCTTTTTACATTTGTTGTTTCTGTTTCCCCATAGGTACATTAAAGCTTATCTTTTATTCATTTAACTATAATAAGCAACAGTTGTTTAATTGTACCTGTTGGAATTTCAGTATTCCAATGGCATCTTTGTGGGCCTTGTGCTGTTTTTCTTTCTGGTTCTCAGTCGTTGTTTTGTTTTCCTTTTGCATTTAGTTTTTGTGTGCTGCTATTGTACTTAAAGCAATTATTTATAGGAAGCACTTTAGTCCTTGGATGAAGCATCTTTTCCCCAGAGAGGATTTGCATTTGCTCCCGCCTGGTGTGGAGGCACTAACAGTCCAGAAACTGCTTGAGGTTCCCTAAACCACCCAGATGATATAAACCTGAGGTCCAAATCACTTTGAGGGTCAGTTCACCCTTATGCTGAAGATATATGGTCCTTTGAGTTTTTGACTATGATCATCATTCAAACTATCCTTTCCTTAGACCATTTCTTCTTAAAGTACCATAAATATCATACAATATTTCACATGGAGAAATCTATAGTCTTAAATAAGGATAAGACAATGATGTCTGGGTTCTTCCTTTTTAATAACATTCCCTATGATATCAAGAGGCTTGCCTGTCTTTTTAAACTAAAGAAGTATGCTGTGTCAGTTTCCTTGAGAAATGGTTTATAAAACAAAAACAGTACATAACTCAGGAAATATTAAGTTTTTGCCATGGACCAGGTGCTATGGTGCTAGGACTACAATGGTGAGAAATACAGAAACCAGCCCTCTAATGACTGCTTAATTTCTTTCCCAGATATAATTGGTGGCTTAAAGATTATTTTATTATTTTGATTTATAACTGTAAGGGTAAAATAAGTGATCATGTTTCTATTTTTTCCATTTGCCAACTACTCCTCAGAGAGCTCAAAACCTATTTGGGGAGAAAACTTAAAACAGCCTGGGTGATTCAATTCTCCAGTTATTTGCGTGGAAGCTCTGCAGGGAATGCACGGGAACTAAGGGTCTGGAGTTCCCAGGTACTATGTGCCCAGCACTCCACATTTCTTTCTTACCTCGAACCTATGACGTAGCCTTCATTATCCCCATTTTACAACTGAAGAAATGAGGTGTAAGGACATTCACTTTCCTGGAGTCATACGGTATGACAGGCAGCTTCTAAATGGCTCCCAAATGTCCCTGCCTCCTGGTATATTCCCTTCCTTATATTGTCGCCTCCCCTGGAGAGGCTGAAACCGTGGATCCTGCCCCCAGTTAAGCCTTTGGATGAGACCACAGCCCCAGCCAGCACCTTGATTGCAGCCACGTAAAGCACTCTGAGACAGAAGCTCCAGCTAAGTGACAGCCAGACTCTTGACCAATAAACACGGTGAGATGATAAATGCTTTTGTTTTAAGCCACCAAAGCTGGGGTAATGTGTTACACAACAATCAATACCTAACACACACCTAATATAAGGTAATCTGATATTTGACGGGTCTCTCTGAGACCACACTGTCTTCCTGGGCATGATTATATACTAACACATACCCCAGTCCTCAGGGGAGATGCCTTTGAATAGAAATTTCAAGAAGAGTCCAGACAACATAAGTCATGCAAAAGTAGATCTAAAGTTGTCCTTAAAGCTCACTTTAGTCCAACTCTCTCATTTTACAGTTGAGGAAACAGGAGTCAAGGGACTTTCTGAGTGCCCCATGGCCATCTGGGTAATGCCAGGACTAGAACCCTGTTTGTTTTCCCACCCAAAACACTTTTGTAAATTTTTTTTTTTATTTTAGAGACAGAGTTGCTCTGGCTAGAGTGCAGTGGCATCATCATAGCTCTTTGCAACCTCAAACTCCTGGACTCAAGTGATCCTCCGCCTTGGCCTCCCAGAGTGCTAGGATTACAGGTGTGAGCTACAGCCTCCAGCCCCCCACCCAAAACTCTTTGCACTGCTTCAAGCTTGTTCCCTCGCTACTTAAGTTGGAAAAATACCCTCTTGGGTTTTGCTTGCAAACATGTTTTGCATAAATGGCATGCCTGTATGTGTTTGTTTTTTTTTTTTTTAACAATGGATTCTTGCCACAGGGGGAGAGAGCCAAGGACAGTTTGCCCTTGCTGGTCACAATGAAGAAAAACCGCTCAGTGTTCCCACATTCCCTTTGTTCTCTGCCTCCTGGACCCGCAGCAAGCAATGGACACTGAATGGGGTTAGTAGGAGACCTGGACAGGGAGTTACCTGGATACTTCATGAATAGGAAGCAGAGGTGCAAGGAGCTGGTAATCAGACCACGGTAGGCCAAAGGGAAGAAGCCAGTTAGCGAGATTAGGTCATTCATCAGCCAGAGAGTTGCAGGTGTTTTGTGGCTCCTTGTCTTAGTTCATTTTTGTGTTGCTATGAAGGAATACCTGAGGCTTGGTAATTTATAAAGAAAAGTTTATTGGGCTCCTAGTTCTGCAGGCTGTACAGAAAGCAGGGTGCCAGCATCTGCTTCTGCGTCCACTTGGGGTGAAAGGGGAAGGGGGACAGGTGTGTGCAGATCACCTGGTGAGAGAGGAAGGGGGTGGGGAGGTACCAGGCTCTTTTTAGCAACCAGCTTTCACAGAAACCAACAGAGAACTCACTCATCCATCCCGCAGGGAGGTTATTAATCTGTTCGTCAGGGATCTGCCCCCATGACCCAAACACCTCCCACTAGAGCCCGCCTCCAACATTGGGGATCAAATGTCCAAACTATAGCACTCCTGGAATGTGGGGGGTAGAACGGAATCCTGAGAAGAAAACAGCGATCTTTGCAGAATGCACCCAATAAACAGCTCCTTCTCGGGCAATTTCTCCCTTCCTCGTTCATAGGCTGCAGTGCTGCACATGTCCACTGGAGGGCAGCACTTACCCCTCTCTCTGAAGCATCTTCCTCGTTCATAGGCTGCAGTGCCGTCCATGTCCACAGGAGGGCAGCACTTACCTCCCTCTGAAGCATCCTCCTCGTTCATAGGCTGCGGTGCCACACACGTCCACTGGAGGGCAGCACTTACATTCTCTGAAGCAGAGGTTCCACCTGTCTTACCTGAAGACTCCCCGCTCTCCACCTGCAGATATTCTTTTCTGCCAAAGGAACCGAATTTATTAGGAAACAGTCACCTCAGGTTTCTGATTTTTATTTATAAAAGACACTGATAATAGCCATCCTAAGTACTCTGAGATAACCGGTGTTATAAAATTCCAACACCACGACTGGCCCAGTTTTTTTTTTTTTTAACCGAGTTATACTTCTCACAGGCACATATCCACTGGAGATTTGAAATACTGAAAATTAAAAGGAAAGAAGGAAAGGAGGGGGAGGGAGAAAAGGAAAAAAGAAAGAGGGAGAAAAGAAAGAAGAGAGGAGGGAACGTTCTCCTTTGAGAAGGACAGTTCATCGACAGCCTCCTAACCCCCCCTCTGGTCCAGGAGGACTGGATGTGTTGCAGAAATCTACCTCCTGCAAGCTCCTACCCACGTGTTCTGGCCAATGACACCTGTTGGCGCGGTGCTGTTTGGACTTCAGTGTCTGCCCACCTTAGGTGGCCACAAGCCTGTGGGGAGGAGGTTTCCAGCCAGTTCAAGACGTTTCGAGACGAACTGGACCCCTCTGGCTGGGCTGCCATCTGCTTGAAGTCAGAGACTCTATGGGATACGTCATTTGTTTTTCTCCAACGTCACTGCAGTGCTTGGCACACGGTACAAATGGGTTGATGGTAATGCATTAAAAACAAAAAGTTAATAAGCCACCTAGTGATTAAAGAGCATCTGTTTTCCAAAATCTCTGATTCTCAAGGTGCATGTGGAACTAACTGGGCAAAATATATACATCCACAATTTATAATTCGTATTTTTTAATTTTTACTTATTTTTTCAATTGACAAAGATAAAGATATGACTCATATTTAATGCTGAGGTTAAGACTTTAACAGCTGAAGAAACTCAGAGGATCCAAGACAGAACGTTGCGTGCATTATTCGTGTATCATTTTACGAGAATCCCAGGCTGCGGCACGTTGAGCGCAATAAAAGCATCGGTCACCAGGTGGCGCTGTTGCCCCAGGGTCAACCTTTACCTGAGGCGGCCAACAGGTCCCCACGTTTGAATTAATAGAAAAGTGGAAAAAAAAAAATGATGGACAGAAAGATAAAAATCACAGCCAGACTCTTCACCTTTGTGTTCGTCTGAGACTCAATTTGATTTTATCGGAGGAGGAAGCGAGAGAAACAAGTTTTATAGAAACTCATTTCCTATTTTTGACAAGATCACTCAGCGGCAAGGTCAAGTGCGTTCTGTCTGGGCTCTGTCTGCCTCTGTCTGCCTCTTCCTGTTGGGTCATCAGAAAGTCACGGCCAAGATCTCGTTCCCTGTGGAAGAGGCAGGGACGAGGCTGAATACGTATAACGCAGGGGTTCAGAGGAGCGGTCAGCTTGGAGGGGGTGGCCCCAGGGGAGTGACAAGCCCTCTCACCTGCCCCTTCCCAGGTTTTCAAATAAAACAAAGCAGGGAAGGTTGTCGAATGCTTCTGATCGGGATTCAGAAAGACCAAAATAGGCAGCAGCAATTGCCTAGATGCAATCGGATGAGGTCGAATCTGTCATAAATACAAGATCTCAAATCTCCATGCAAACAAACGCACAGCCCGGATTAGGCAGAGTGGCCCAACCACCCGCCCTCCAAACACCTGGGTTCCTTCACGTCTGCTCGGGGCCTGCTTTATTTCATCCTCACCACAGCCCCGCGAGGAGGCTACGAGCCCCGGTTTCATGGCTGGGGAAACTGAAGCCGGTGATCTTGGCTGAGGGCACGTAGCTGTGGAGAGGTGGCTTTGCCATCTTCCTGCGAGAGGGTGGGCCAACGCCTTGCCCGGGCAGCCTCTGTCACGGGCTTCCATAGGGCTGTTGTGAGAACCGTGTGAATGACGTACCCGTAAAGCACCTTATATTATACTTGGCACGTTGTGAAAACTGTCTTTGCTATTGTTTGCAAACAAAAGCACCTGTGTCATTTGCTATTATTATAATCGGATGGATGACAGTAATCAAATCCTTAACAAAAATGAAGTCAGAAAAAGATTGAAATCAACCAATTTTTTAAAAATTTAATTTCTCTAGTTTTGTCTGCACAAATGGAGACTCCTCTGTCCATCCTGTGAGCCCATTGGCCTAGGCGTTGATGTGGCTTTAATGAAGACTGCTCGCCTCAATCCACGAGACGGCACATGCCTTGAGTGCCTACTGTGTGCAGACTCTGATCAGCTATAAAGAGATTTGCAGATGGAGCGCTGGCCCCGCCTTGCTGGCTTTTCCAATCCTGCAGGTTACAGACAAGGAGAAGGTGGGTCAGGGCGTGACAGGCGCGTGATCCAGGCCCTTCGAGGGCATTTAACTCTGCCCAGAACTGCCAGGGAAGGGTTCCCGGTAGAAGGGACGTGTAAGTGGCTTCCCAGGTAGATGCAAAGGGAAGGGAATTCCAACCAGAGAGACCTTAAGCAAAAAAACCGAAAGCAGGAGGCATCGCGAAAGTGTAGGAAACTGGCCGGGTGCGGTGGCTCACGCCTGTAATCCTAGCACTTTGGGAGACTGAGGCAGGAGGATCCTTGAGCCCGAGAGTTCAGGGCTGCAGTGAGCCATGATCGTGCCACTGCACTCCAGTCTGGCTGACAGAGCAAGACCCTGCCTCAGAAAAAAAGGACTATTATAAGACTTAGGGTAAGAGGAAGAACAGAATAGCAAGGAGGGAGAGGACAGGGTGCTCAGGAGCAGGGCGAGCCTCCCCCGACAGAGATCTGTATGCGAGTTAAAATTAACTTTCAAATGCAGAAAAGCATTTCAAAAGACTGGACATCCCACCACCCAAAAATGTGGACAAAATTAAAATACATACATATAGTAACAAAAATTTTTAAAAAATAACCTGCAAAATTGAAGGTCTGAATTGAAAAGTAAGAGTTTTTCCCCTGCCAAGTTCTTCCTGGTGTATCTTTTAGAAAAGAATGCTATGCGTGCCAGTTTATTTACATGTATTTTTTGTATGTGTATAAAAATGTTATACACATTGTTCTGTACCACCATGGAAAAAGTTGTTTGATTATTTGTGGGGTTTTTTGCTGTTTTTAACCCAGAGGAAGAAAGAAAGTAGCAAGAGGAGGGCACGAACACTTACTGGCAGGAAAAGGGCGGAGTTCCATGAATTCAAAGGCTGCTTGTATGAAAGCTTTTCTTTCAATCCAGTTTTTTTCCCAAAACGTCCCTGGAACGATTAAAAGCGCCAGCACCTCTAGTCGGAGCCGAGGATGACAAAGATTGAGACTGTCGGTGGCTTCAGATTTCTCGGTAACACGTTAGAGTGAATGCGGCCGCGCCAACCCCAAGGCCCTCCTCCGTCACACAGGATGGAAACGGAAAAGCTGCTCACAGAGGAACGTGTCCAAACGGGCCACTTTCCGTCGTTCCCGCTGTCCTCGTGACCAGACGAGAGAAGGAAGAATTCTGGACCAGGGTGATCATACCCGGACTGCCAGTGTTTCCAGAAGAAAACCGTTACGCGTTCTTTGTGCATCCTTTGACCAGCCCTGCAAGGAGCAGCAGGGATTTCAACAAGGCCCTCGCGGTGCTGCGTCTGTCCTCTTGGCTCTTCCCAGGGCAACTCTGCTGACATCAGAGTCCTCTGGCAGCAGGAATGGAGCTGCCTCGGAAAAAGATCCTGCAGGAAACATGCAGTCGAAGTTGCCAAGCACCCGCTGTCAGTGTGTCTGCGAGTCCTGTGCAGGTGTCTGCGAGTCCACTGCAGGTGAATATATTAAATATGCTGTACTTGTTTTTCATGATTCCTCACGACCTTAAATTTCAGAAGACGAGGCCGGTCGCGGTGGCTCACAGCTGTAATCCTAGAACTCCGGGAGGCCGAAGCGAGAGAATCACTTGAAACTGTCTCAAAAAAAATTTTTTTTTTTTCAGGAGAAGAAATTCTTTTTCTCAATCCTCATCAAAAATTCCTAATTCCATTTTCTTTCTAGTTTTTATTTATTTATTTATTTTTAAGACAGGGTCTCGCTCTGTTGCCCAGGCTGGAGCGCAGTGGCATCATCATAGCTCACCGCAATCTGAAATTCCCGGGCTCAAGCCATCCTCCCGCCTCAGCCTCCGGAGTAGCTGGGCCTCCAGGTGCGAACCACCACGCCCAGTTCTTTTTCTGTTTTTTGTAGGGAAGGGGCCTCATTATGTTGCCCAGGTTCATTTTTCTTCCTAGTTTGTAGAACCGTATATTCAGGATCACCTTCACCTACTCAGTTATAAAAGTTAAAATTCAATAAAGGAGTAAAAGCGCTTTATGAAGCACCTACTGGGTCCCTCTGCCCTTGGAAATGCAGGGATGAGATGTCAGTCTCTGCCCTCCAGGGGGCGCTCACTGCCCCTCTTCTGGTCCTCATCTCTGCAAAGGCCACCTCCAAGTGGTGGCCTCTTTGCTGTCGCTGAGCTCCTGAGCACGGTCCCTCTCAATCCGCCTGGCACCCTTCTTCCCAGGTGTGTCCCTGGATCCCGCCCCTCTTCACCCAGAGCTGTGCTCTGAGGCCACCTGCTGCAAGTGGCTTTCCAGGACCCCTTGGCCCCTCCCCCTCACTCCGCTTTGTTCTTCCTCATGCCCGGCATTCTATTACATGTTAATGTTCCAGCCATGAGATCAGCGCCAGGAGGCTGCTCACTGCTACGTGCCCAGCACTGAATAGTGCCCGCCACGTGATAGGCGCGTGCGGTGGAGGACGGCTGTTCAAACGGATGAATAAATGAGACTCCCTCACCTCTGCACTGTCAGCCTTCGGTGTCTTCAGCTTCTGCCTCCACGGATGGTGGATTGCAATGTTCTGAAAAAGAGGCCTGGTGTGGTGGTTTAGACTTGTAATCCCAGCACTTTGGGAGGCCCAGGCAAGAGGATGACTTGAGGCCAGGAGTTCAAGACCAGCCTGGGCGACAGCGAGACCCCAGTCTCTACAAAAAAAAAAGTTGTTTTAATTGGCAGGGGTGGTAGTTCACCCCTAATTAGGAGGCTGAGGCAGGAGGATCCCTTGAGCCCAGGAGTTGGAGGTTACAGTGAGCCACGCTACATGCCAGCCTAGGTGACAAAGTGACATTCTGTCTCCAGGAAAAAAAAAAGGTCAAGTTTATGTTATGTATATTTTGATACAAGAAAAAAAGTTTTACAGAAAAATTACCCAAGAGAGCTCATTCACAAGAGGTGTAACTCGACTGGTTGGGTGGGAAGCCAGTTTTCAAGGCAGAGAGCCATGAATTTTCATCTTCGGATAAGCACGAGGAATGCCTCTAAGGTTGCTCGTTAGCAAGTTGCGCTTCAGAGCGACAGCAGCCTCTGGGAAAGCGATGTTTTAAGCGCGGCTTCTGTTCAAGACATAGGCGCCCTTTCTAGAAGCAAGGTGGCAAAGTCTCATGGGAAGGGTCGCTTTTCAGCCCCCACCAGATAGCGGATCCGGGACGTCACCCACCTGCCCACATCCTGGGCGATTACGGTGCCATGTTGGACCGAGTCCCTCTGTGGAGTCTGTCAGAGATTCTGTCACCTCTGCCGTTGTTCATCTGAGCCTCAAGGGGCCGGGGAGTTCCATGCTGTTGGCGTTAACAGTGAGATTAATTCTGGCTCCAGGTGGTCCTCTTGGGGGACCACACATACACTCCGGGTGCTAGAGATGTCGCCATTCCATCTCTCACTGCTGAGCGATGTCTTCTCCAAGGCCGGCCAGGCGGACCTTCCCTCCCTGATCCTGAAACCTCGGTTGCTCTTTCAGCTACCGTGTGGCTTGAAATTAACCCTACCCCTCCCAAGGCTTGGTTTCTCCTCGCAAGGCTCTAACTTATAAACAGCTCTGGGCGTCTCTCCCAGAGGGGATGTCGGTTTTCTCCTGCCTTCCATTTCAGACTTGGACTTGAGCTTACACCCCGGGCTCTCCCCGGTCTTGGTCCTTCAGACTCGGACGGGAATTGCAGCGGGGGCTCTCCTAGGCCTCCAGCCTGCTGGCTGCAGATCTTAGGACTGGTCAGCTTGCTTAAGCCGCGAGCCAATTCCTTACAGAAACTCTCTTTACGTGTCTGTATTTCTGTATCTGTACTTTCTTCCTTTTACCATGAGTGCCGTACCACACAGCTCAGCTTGTGTGGGGCATCTCCTGGTTCCGGCTGTCTCTTCCCTCTGAGCTCAGCTTCCCTGACGCCCCAGGCAGGATCTGGACCTCTCCAATTCCCTCTCATTCTTCTCCATGTTTTTCTTTCAGAGTATATTTTGTTTTTATTTTTTTGAGATGGGGTCTCACTATGATGCCCAGGCTGACCTCCAACTCCTCAGTTCAAGCCATTCTCCTGCCTCAGCCTCCCAGGTAGCTAGGATTACAGGTGCGGGTGCACAACCACACCCGGCTGATAGCACAACTTAGATGGTATATTAGTTACTTTCTGTCTCCCTCAGGACATTGTAAGTCCAAGGCAGGGGCAGGGTCTGCTTTGCTCACTGTTGAGTGCCCAGTGCAGCGCCTTGCGAGTGGATGAACAAACAAGTGGACAGTGTCCGCCTCCGCCTGAAGGCTCGAACCCGTCAGTCTATCAGAAACTCCTGGGGCCGCTCGTGAAAATGCAGCTTCCCCACCGGGGATCCTCATGGCTGGGATGGCAC
>CAUYSK010011101.1:0-32108 GCA_963575035.1 Avahi laniger | reverse complement strand
CTTTATTTGGAAGAAATTTTCTGACACACTACAGACCAGTAAATCCCTAAAAGTTTCAGTGATGTGTCAGGCCCTGGATCTCTGTGGCATACATCTTTCTTATTAGACCATTTAGAGTATATGTCCCTTCCTGATCTCCAGGTATGATCAGTGTGGTGTTATTAGTATAGTGAACAAGTACATTGTTCTGATGTCCATCTATATGAACAAGGTCCTTTCAGCCTACATTGTGAGAGAGAAAAGGAAAGTTACCATAACCTTGAATATGGACAGTGAATATATGTTTCTACCTCGCCCATACAAAAACAAAGTGCCTTTGAGTCTCGTTATGAATAAAAATTAAAAAGGGTACCCTTGCCATATCTAACCCATGGACCAAGTGTCAGAAAATTAGTAATATTATGATGTATATTCTTTGTGATATTGTCTAAAATATATTAAAGATCCAAGGAGGTTATAATTTCGGGGTCTTCACTCTGCCCTTCTTAGCATAATGGCTCTTAATGTAAAAGATAGAGAACAAATGTCAATTCCTCCAAGTTGCTAAGTAAAACCTTTCCAAGTGTGTACTAGGGGCTGGAGAAATAGTAACCAGGTGACTTCTTGGGTCCAGTGAACCAGTGTGAGATCATCTTGGATCAATCTCCGTTTATTTTTTGGCCTTCACTCTGGATAGGGAACCAGGATGTCCTCTTGTGAGTTTCGTGGTATACATGTCAACTGAGAATCTCCTCAGTGCTCACTTAATCTGCTGTCTGGTCACAGGTTTATTCAGGGAAAGATTGGAAAATATTTGTCATATATACCTGTAACATTGTGTTACATTTCTTACTCAAGGGAACTCCAGTTCCCCCTTCAATAAAGACTCTCTCAATTGGAGAACTAGCTCAGATCTAAAAACTGATGAAGGGCCCTGATATTTCATTGCAGCAGCTGATGTCACCCTTCACCTTAAAAAATCTCAATTTTTTCCTGGATAAACGAGTCAAAAAACACCCTACCTGACCACCCATTCCTCTAAGAATTCCTCCTAAGAATAAAACAGGCTATCAGCAACAATTTGGCTGGAACTGGAGACCATTATCCTAAGTGAAGTACTCAAGAATGGAAAAATAAACTCCACGTGTACTTGCTATTAAATTGGAACTAACCAAGGAGCACACTTATGCACAGAGGGAAGTAAAAGTCAGTGGAAATCAAGCAGGGAGGAGAGGGGAGGAAGGGATAGGCAAAATCCTACTTAATGGGTACAATGAAAACTATATGGGTGATGGGCACACTTATAACCCTGACTGAACCGTAACAAAAGCAATCTATGCAACCATTTGTACCTCTGTAATATTTTGGAATAATAATAACTTAAAAAATAGCAATTATATCCACCCTACTCTGTTGGTTAATTGTCACAATCTGGCCTCTGAATTTTGAATCCTTATTCCTATTGTTTCTAAGGAATCTAGTATTATGACACCACATGTTACTCTCAACTCCAGCCTATACTGGATAGCCACCACCTAGTTTCTCAAAGAAGCATCCTCTTGCCATTGCATTTCTCATTAATTTATTGAATTAATTGAAGGAAATCTTTTGTACCTTCCCAGGGAATCCAGATCGTGAGGTCTCTGATCTCATATAATAAACCATTTTATAATTATCATTTACCTGAGACTTCTGACTCTTCCTGAACACTCTGCTAAAGCACTTCCTGTATCTGTACTTCATTTCCGTTAAACTAGAGGCATGTCCAAGCATCAGGGACCACTAAGCAGCATAAGGATCACTTGCCAGGACTTTAAACACTGAGTCATGGGAAAGTACTCCCATGACAATTAATATCCTTCTAATCTATCACCCTCAAGTTCTACTCAGCCACATGTTTTTGCAACTCCTGCTATTATACATGTTATAACATTGGAAGGTATATTCTACTTCCTCCCAGAATGGGATCAATATTTCTCTGTTTGAGCTCTCCTGAGATCAGACCCTGGTTATCCATCTGGAGGCAATGAAAACAGGCAGCACTAGAGCTTGAGGAAGACATATCAACTTGAGAGGCACCTGTCCCAGTTGAGGTCTTTTCAGGTTCTCCAAGTGAAGAAAGTCTAATTTCATTCAAGATTCGAAAGAATCTGTAGCCCAAGATTTTCCAGCTGATTCAATTCATCAAGTGTCCCCATGCCAGTTCTGAAGGTACCACTCTTTATCTATTAGGGGCCTGCGCTTAACATAATGCTGTGAAAGGTGTGCCTTGCCTTCTTTCGTCATTCTGCTGACCCTACAATTAAATCCTGGGTCTGATTTTCATCATCTGTTCTATGGCTACATGAGATAAGGGGCCTTTTAAACACTGACATATAAACCCCCTTAGTTTCACAGCACACCTTCAGATGATAGGGGGTTAGCCTGAATCTGCTATTTTCTCTCTCTTTTTTGAGGCTCCTAAAGCAGATAACAAAAGCCAGCAAACTCCATAGTTCTTATAATTATCATTGCCCTTATGCCTATCAAGTGCCATTGCTACTGCATAAGCCTCCACTTGCGTTTTATCTTTACCTGCCAGTGAGAGTCTTAGCAATTATAAAGCTACTGTATGCCAGGGGTTATCCCCACCCCACCTTTCTCATTAATGATTGCTCCAGAATTTCATCCTGAGGGCCGGTTTTTAAGGTCACTTGCAGCCCCAACTGTCTTTGCCTAGGGTCCTCTTCTACGACAGAAAGTGGAGTCTGGATTATTTCTCTTCCTCAGAAAGCAGAGATACAGACTTGTATGCAAGTAGCTTATATGAGGAGTTTCAGAGAAGAAACCAGTAAAAAGCTATGCCATTAATACAGTCACTGCTGTGGGCAGTTGGGGTTTTTAGACCTTCTGAATGGCCACATAGAAAGTTCTCTGGGATTCCCCCCACGAGAAAATGAAAGAGGGAAACATGCATTTACTAGTTTCCATCCCTACTTGGTCAAAGCCTGCTCTCACACTTCATGCATGTGAAAACATGTATGTGCAGGCAGCCCACATTTGGCATCAGAGATGCCTGCTGAAGAAAGCAAGAGATATGTAGTTCAGCTAAGGTGAGACGTGTTCAAGTTACAACTGAAAGGCTTACCACAGTGATGGCCGGAGGAAAAGGTGGGCCAAGTCAATGTCAGGCAGGATGCAGGGCAGGTCTGGTACATTTATATAAAATTTTTAAACAGATTTATTTTGTACTTTGTATCTGATAACTCCCAAATCCACAGTTCTTGCCAGTCAAATTCAGCATTTTGTTTTATTAACTTTCATCCATGGTAACTTGTTACACCACGTGTTTAGTAATTTTAAATTGTGAACTCCTATTTCTTGAAACTATCTGTGAGATAAAGCTAATTTTAGATCTGTGTGTAAAAAATGTCCCTCCGGAGAAGCTATCAATTCCTCTCTACCAAATTTTCTGTAAGCATTATCAATCAGAGGCTACTGTAAATGAAATTTTTGACTTGGTTTTTCTTGGACACATAAATCATGTGACTTTTAGCTTCAATCCTATTGTGTGAGCTGATAAACAGAAATTCTCAGGAAACTTTGTTTTTTCCCTTTGCTGATAAGCAAGGTCAAGATAGATAAGTATTACTACCATCTTCTATAATGGCAGACTTTTCTAGTTGTTCACTAAAGGTGTCACCCTTTGGGAGAGCCAGCCTTTGAGAAATCCCAATTTTATCCTCCCTCCCTCCTCCACCCACATTTTGTCTCCTGAACCTACAGCAGGTTGGCCCATTAACCCAGCTCCTAAGATGGGGAGATTCTCTTAAGGTCAGAGCAGGCTCCAATGCTCAATTACCTTTCTGGATTCATGCTTTACCATTATACATATACCAATTATTTCTTTTATTTTCTTTTGTTGGAGACAAAGGTCTCACTGTGTTGCCTAGGCTGGATTCAAACTCCATGGCTCAAGTGATCCTCTTGAGTAGCTGGGACTGTAGATGCTTGCCACTATGCCCAGATTAATTATTTCTTTAACTTTTCTAACAACTCAATTATATTTTTTAAGTTGTATTTTTAATATTTTGAGAATTCTGTATAAGGAGAGTTTTCTTCTTTTTCTTTCTCCCTGTTCAGTTTTATTTTTTTTTAATTTTAATATATTTAGGGTATACAAGTGTTTTTTGTTACATGATGAAATGTACAATGCAGGGCTTTTAGTGTACCCATCGCCAGAACAATGTACACTGTACCCAACAGGTAGATTTGTATCCCTAAGCCCCCTTTGTAGTTCTCAATGTCCACTATGCCACTTTATGAACATATATACCCCTCCTTTAGCTCCTACTCATAAGTGATAAAATATGACATTTATTTTTCCATTGCTGAGATACTTTACTTAGGATAATGGTCTCCAGTTCCATCCAAGTTGCTAGAAACAACATTATTTCATTCGTTTTTATGGCCGAGTAGTACTCCATGGTGTGTGTGTGTGTGTGTGTGTGTGTGTGTGTGTGTGTGAGAGAGACATTTTCTCTATCCACTCCTCAGTTGATGGGCACTTAAGGTGATTCCATATCTTTGCAATTGTGAATTGTGCTGTGATAAACATTCAGGTGCAGGTGTCTTTTTTGTAAAATGACTTCTTTTCCTTTGGGTAGATACCCACTAGTGTGATTGTTGGATTGAATGGTATGTCTGCTTTTAGTTCTTTGAAGAATCTCCATACTATTTTCCATAGAGGTTGTACTCATTTACATTCCCACCAACAGTGTACAAGCATTTCATCTTTACCATATCCACACCAAAATCTATTGTTTTTTTTTAATTTTTAGTAATGGCCATTCTGACAGGGATAAGATGGTATCTCATTGTTGTTTTAATTTGCCTTTCCCTGATGATTAGTGATGTTGAACATTTTTTCATGCTTTTTGGCCATTTGTTATCTTCTTTTGAAAAAAATTTGTTCATGTCTTTCGACTACTTTTCAATGGGGTTATTTACTTTTCTCCTGATGATTTGTTTGAGTTCTTTGTAGACTCTAGATATTAGTCCTTTGTCAGATATATGATTTGCAAATATTTTCTTCTATCATGTAGGTTGTCTAGTCTGTTATTTCCTTTGCTATGCAGAAACTTTTTAATTTAATTAAGTCCCATTTATTTATTTTTATTGTTGCTGTATTTGCTTTTGCTGTCTTAGTCATAAATTCTTTGCTGAGACCAATATCCAGGAGAGTTTTTTCTATGCTTTCTTCTAGAATTTTTATGGTGTCAGGTATTACATTTAAGTCTTTAATCCATCTTGAGTTAATTTTTGTACATGGTAAGAGATAGGGATCTTGTTTCATTCTTCTGCATGTGGCTATCCAATTTTCCCAGCACCGTTTATTGAATAGGGCATCCTTTCTTCAGGGTATGGTTTTGTCTGCTTTGTTGAAAATTAGTTGGTTGTGGCTGTATGGCTTTATTTCTGGGCTCTCTCTTCTGTTCCATTGGTGTATGTGTCTACCTTTATATTAATACCAGTACCATGCTGTTTGGTTACTATAGCCTTGTAGTAGAATTTGAAGTCAGGTAATGTGATGCCTCCAGATTTGTTCTTTTTACTTAGAATTACTTGGGCTTTTCAGGCTCGTTTTGGTTTCATATGAAGTTTAAGATTGTTTTTTCTAGGTCTGTGAAAAATGGCATAGGTATTTTGATGGGAATTGCATTGAATTTGTAAGTCACTTTGGGAAGTATGGACATTTAACAACAATTCTTCCAATCTATAAACATGGGATGTTTTTCCATTTGTTTGTATCATCTATAGTTTCTTTCATCAGTGTTTTGTAGTTCTTCTTGTACAGATCATTCACTTCCTTGGTTAAGTATATTCCAAAGTATTTTATTTTCTTTGCAGTCATTGTAAATGGCATTGAGTTTTTTATTTGACTCTCAGTTTGACTATTATTACTGTATAGAAATGCTACTGATTTATGTATATTAATTTCATAATCTGAGACTTTACTGAATTTATTTATCTAGGAGTCTTTCAGTGGAATCTTTAAGGTTTTCTAGATACAAGATCATATCATAGGCAAAAGTGATGATTGGACCTCCTCTTTCCTAATTTGAATGCCCTTTCTTTCTTTCTCTTGACTAATTGCTCTGGCTAGGACTCCCAGTACTATGTTCAATAGAAGTGGTGACAGTGGGTATCTTTGTCTTATTTCAGTTCTGACAGGGAATGCTGTCACCTTTTCCCCATTCAGTATGATGTTTGCTGGGTTTGTCATATATGAATTTTATAATTTTGTGATACATTTCTTCTATTGCTGGTTTGTTGAAGGGTTTTGATTATGAAGGGTGCTGGATTTAATTGAATGTTTTTTCTGCATCTGTTGAGATAGTTATATGGTCTTTGTTTTTAATTCTGTTTATGCAGTGAATAATATTTATTGATTTGCATATGCTAAACTTTCCTTGTATCTCTGGGATGAAACCCACTTGATCATGGTGAATTATCTTTTTGATGTGCTATTGGATTTTGTTTGCTAGTATTTTCTTGAGGATTTTGTGTCTATGTTCATGAAGGACATTGATTTGTAGTTTTAATTTTTTGTTGTGTCCTTTCCTGGCTTTGGTATCAGGGTAAGAATGAGTAGAATGAGTTAGGGAGGATCCCCTCCTTCTCCATGTTAATAGAACAGTTTCGGTAGGATAGGTGCCGGTTCTTCTTTGTAGGTCTGGTAGAATTTGGCTATGAATCTCTCTGGTCCAGGGCTTTTTTCAGGGGGAGATTTTTTTATTACTATTTCAGTCTTGCTATTCACTATTGGTCTGTTCTGGATTTCTGTTTCTTCTTGATTCAGCTTGGGAGGTTGTGTTGAAATTTATCCATTTTCTCTAGGTTTTCTAGTTTGTGTGCACAGAATTTTTCACGGTAGTCATGGATGATATTTTGCCTTTCTGTACTATCAGTTGTAATGTCTCCATTTTCTTCTGATTGAGCTTATCTGAGTCCTTTCTCTTATATTTCACATTAATCTAGATAGTGATTTATCAATGTTGTTTATCTTTTCACAGAACCAACTTTTTATTTTGTTGATCCTTTGTATCATTTTTTGGTTTCCATTTTGTTTAGTTCTGCTCTGATCTTTCATTTCTTCTGCTAGCTTTAGGTTTGGTTTGCTCTTCTTTTTCTAGTTCCTTGAGGTGTGACATTAGGTGTTAATTTGTGATCTTTTTGTCTTTTTGATGTAGGCATTTAAGGCTATAAATTTTCTTCAAAGAGATTTTGGAAGCTTATGTCATCTTGGTTGTTCAATTAAAAAAATCTTTTTATTTCCTTCTTGATTTTGTCTTTGACCCAAGGATTGCTCCGCAGCAGGTTGTTTAATTTCCAGGTATTTATGTAGTGCTGAGAGTTCCTCTTGAAGTTGATTTCTACTTTTATTCCACTGTGGTCTGAAAAGATACATGGTATTATTTCAATTTTCTAAATTTGCTGAGACTTGTTTTCTGGCCTAACATATATGATCTATCTTGGAAAATGTCCCACATGCTGATGAGAAGAATCTATATTCTGCAATTTTGGGGTAGAATGTTCTTAAATGCCTGTTAGGTCCATTTGTTCTAGAGTCCTATTTAAGTCAAGTGTTTCTTTGTTGAATTTTTGCCTTCATGATCTGTCTAGTTCTGATAGTGGAGTGTTGAAGTCCCTGGCTATAATGATGTCACTGTCTATTTCCTTGCTTAGATCTAGTAGAATTCGTTGTATAAATCTTAGAGCTTCTATGTTAGGTGCATATATATTCAGCATTGTTATATCTTCTTGTTAAATTGATCCCTTTATGATTTTATGCTGACCACCTTTGTCTTTTTTTTTTCCATTGTTAACGTGAAGTCTATTTTATCTGATATGAGAATAATTACTCCTGCTTGCTTTGATTTCCATTTGTGTGGGAGCTCAAAATGGCACCAGCCACAGCATCCAGAATTTGGGGACCAGTGGGACCCTGCTGTGTCTTCCTTCTGAAGCAATGCTGCTGCAGTGTCCAGTTAGCTCCCTGTATCAAACCAGAGGGCTGCTGCAGTGGAGGGGCCCTTCAGCAGCTCTAATTGCAGTGTCCATGGGGAAATGTGGAGTCCCAGAGTTCTGTCCTCTCTCCTTTCCGCACATGTGGGTGCCTTCCCAGGTTCCTCCAATCCTGCCAAGCAAGTGACCCTACTACCCTTCCCTTCACTTTGGATGCCTCTTATTGCCTCTCTGTTGATTCACAATGCTGTCTCCTAGACTATCAATCTGAAAGTGAATATCTGCTGATCACTTTTGATCCTATCTGTGTGAGCAGCACTGAGGGCTGTTTGTAAGTCCACCATCTTGGCCCCTCCCCCAAAGGAGAGTTTTTCTCTGAATAATTAATGTACCATATTGCCAGATTAGTAGTCTCTGAAACTTGAACTTCTTTACCTGAATATCTCAGAAAACTTTTAAAAGTTTATGTCTAAAACTGCACTCATCCCCTTTCTCCACAAACCTGCTCCTCTTCATGTATTATCTTTATTAGTGTTACCCCCACCCACTTATTCAGAAATGGATTTTAGAAGCCACACTCTTGCTCTTTCTTTCCTTATATCTCTTGAGCTTGCCCATATTCTATTTTCCACTAACATGCCACTACTACCTTAATTCAAGTTTCTTAATAGTTCTCTCCTGAACTACTAAAACAGCCTACTAAATAGCCACCATATTTTTATATACTTTCTGAGCTATTCCTCAGGTTGCTGTCATAAGTGATATTTCTAATACTGAATCTAGCCATGACACTCACTGGTAATATTTTTGTCACATTTCTCCTACAAAATATTGTCCACACAACTTAGAATGGTATATAAGGTCATTTTTCACTTAGCCCATGGATTCACATGTCACTACTTTCTGGTCTATACTCTTTACTATGCCTGGAATAGCCTTCTCACAACCCCCTTATCTACCTTGAGTACTCTTGATCATCCTTTGACTCCATCCCCTATCGCCTTAGTAGATATCCCTTTCTCTGGGCTCTCATAACAGTTTTGGCACACCTCTATTTTAGTGCTTTCCACTGTCTGCCTCCAACACTAGGTTACAAACACCTTTGTATTTTATACCCCAGCAAGTAGCAGAAGCCTTGGATTATGGTATATTAAATAAATGTTTGTTAAATGAATACATAAATGAATGAATGAATAGGTTTTATATCTCCTCTGAGATCTAGTACTAAACAAGGTTGGAGATTGTTACTATTGAAAAGGAAGAGATAAATAATACAAGTTTCTCTAAAACAAAAGATGAATGAAGAATACTAGAAATACTTCTTTATATCCCTTACATTCAATTTTTATTCAAATTTGTTTCCTACTATTTTTAATCCTTCATTTAAATTTAATCATATTAAATTTTTATTGTGTAAAGACTATCAGATGATAGCATTTGCTTCTTGAAAATTATTATCCAATGTATTTTTGCAGAAATTACAATTTATATTACCTAATAGAAACACTCTTTGAGTAGAATGTTTTCACATTAATGTGAGTTTAAATTGTTTTACATGGAGAAATGGCAAGCAATAATGTTCTAGTGTTACTTTAATGTATCACAACATTAAATTTTTTACTCTGATTCCACAATGTAACTTACAAATATGTAAAAAAGGAATATTTAAAATGATTTTTGTATTAAAATAATGTCAAAGTGTTTATATTTTGTAATAAGGATAATGAGATTAAGCAATAATAAAAATATATGAGGTACTAAAACTGGTGTATAGGTTCAGAAGAATAAAGGGATGTGAAATTCGCACACTACAGTACATAGTATTACTATAGAAATAAACAGAAGATAAAAATACCAATAGATATAAAATAAATGATATGAAATAAGCTCACAATGTGACCTTAAAGGATGTAATTAAGTCTCTCACAAATGTTGTTGCTTTACATGTAACATATATTGCAAATGTATGTTACATGTATACACACATATATACATATATATTTAATATGCAAGTCAACATTATGTTAAGAAACATATTCTTGCACAATGCAGTACTGCTGAAGTTTCATTAATGAACAGGTAGGATAAGCCCCCCTCCCACCCTAACACTTTCTATCTTCCTTTTATTGTTCTGTATTTTTCCAAAGCATTTTTACCATCCAACATGCTATATAATTTACTCATGTATCTCCTTTATTCATCTCTCCTTCATTTACAATTTAAGCTCCAAGAGCTTGCAAAGTAGATGTTTAATTAGTATTTGTTGAATAATGAATATTGTCATCTCACTCAGTCTTTAGTCTATGCTTACTAAAATAACTGCATTACTCTCATGGCTTAGCATTGCCTACCATTCTGCTAAAGTGAGAATGGTGAAAGAAATTCTACACACATAAATAAAATATAAAATACATTTTGTGTGTGTGTGTGTATACACAATGATATATTATGTATAAAATCAGTATATATAATTATATGACTATATTAGATATTACCAAATATTTAATTAATTTCTACAATTCTCTAGAGTGAAATGAACACAATTCATCCCTCATATTTTTAAACAAAAAAAAATAATGACTATAGTAAAAGCAGTTGACTTGGCCAGGTATTTGTAGGTTCTAATGAAATCACCACTTACTTCTTATATACTTAATTGTTAATTTTAAAAGAGCAGGATGAAAGGCCTCACACAGCACCCTCCATTTAGGAAACTTACTGAAATTGATATCCATTTACTTGGAGGAATTACATTAACTATATTATAAAAGGGATCACAGAATTGTGTTAAGAATTATTTCCAACTGCTTATTCTTAATTGATTCTATATTAGAAATGGAAAATAAAGAGGACAGAAACACCATCAAACATTTTACCAATTAGACTATACTACCCAAGAGAAAATTAAAAACACTCATTTCTTTTATGTTTCTTATCCATTATAAGTAGTATTACCATTCAGAACCAGAAGTCACTTAAACAATTCTTTATATTTAAAGAAGAAATAAAGCTTTTTGGAAGCTCTTATTATAAATCAAAACCTTAAGTAAATTTTTACTATGAAAATATGAATTTTAAATGTTTAGAAAAATATTCTCCACTTGTTTTCATAAAAACACTACTAATCCATGGAAAACTAGGGTCCCATAAGATGTTAACCAATCTTTAAAAATATATATTTTTGATTGGCTAATTTAGAAAATTCCACATAAAGCATGTTTAAATAAGTTAATTGCAGAATTTCCCATGTTTTATCTCAAATTTACTTGCTCTAATTGCCCTGAGAGTACCCCCAACACACACATACCAGAATTACCTATCTTCAGGTGCACTTATGTTCTGAGAACTGCAGCATCAGTATAAACATCATCAAAACAATTAATTGTTTCATTATTATTATTTCTATGGAACTGTGGCTTAAACCAAGAACATTTTTTATGACAATAAATATTAAAGTGCAGGAGTTTGCACGGTGTACAATTCTTTATTTCATCTGAGGGCAAAACTCAAAGAAAGGAATTTGAATTACAGTAGAAGGAATTTTAAGTGGTTATAATGAAAAATTAATGAAAGTCACTACTTGTAATTGGTGTCAACAGTGCTTATATAGAAGGCTTTAAAATAGGACTTTGAAGATGTAGGGGATGATAACGGCTACTTCTTGGAGCAAAGGAAAATTTTCTGCACTGATGGGTAAAATACTCGTATATGTACATAAGGGACTTACATAAAAAAGCTCTTTTCAGCAATGTTTATAACAGTGAAAAACTGGAAGCATTTCAAATTTTAATCACCACAAAAATGGATGCATATATGGTAAAATTCTAGTATAATGGAGTACTACACAGCAGGGAGCTAGAGCCAAATTTTCAATCATTAAGAAAGCTCATATACAAAGAACAAAAAATTGTATATGGATTATATATAATTAATAACTTTAATATAGTTTTGAAGCATGTAAAATAATTCCACATATAATATATATTATATATTAATGGATATATATGTGATAAAATATTAAAACATAAATGAGAATAATAAACATCAAAGTCGGGGTGATAGATACCTCTTGGCAGGGTGGAAAATGCAATCAGGGAAGAATAAACCAAGGGCCTGAACTATATTTGTAACATTTTATGTCTTATGCTGTGTGGTGGTACCCAGATGTTCATTACATAAATATACTGTCTTCTTATTTTGTCTGAAATATGTCAAAATTTAATAAAATGTAAAGGATGCTTGGTGAAGCTTGTCTTAGGGAAGAGAGATACAGCTGAAAATCTTTCAACGATGTTATGTTTAATATTTTGATGACATTAAGAACAATTGGGTTTCATTAATCTAAAAATTCCACTTTTTTGAAAGAAGAAGATTTCATTTCTCATTTATCATGTCTCCTCAGTTCTCTCTGCTTGAGCTTTCATTCCTACTATTATATTGAAACTGTCCCTATCAAGGGTACTCACTTGTACAAGTTCTGCTTTCATACAACACAACATTCCAGCAACATCTAAGACACTTTTCTCTCTGAAACATTTTGAATATTGTTTTCTCTATAACCCAACCAATATTCATCTCCACAATGGCCAATCATTCTTTACTGATTCCTCAAGTTCTACACTGCTTTTAAGTTCATACAAGACCTCAATGTGGCCAAATTTAATCATTAATGCTCAGTTCTAACCTGCGATGTTTAATTGTATGTGTCAACTTGATTGGGCAATAATATGCTAAGAAACTTGGTTAAATACTTAATATTATTTCCAGTCGAGTCAGTGAGGGTGTTTCTGGAAGAGATTAGCATTTGAATCTGTGAACTGAGTAAAGCGGTTTCCCCTTCCTAATGAGGGTGAGCATTATCCAATAAACTGAGGGTCCAAATATAATAAAAAGACAGAAAAAGGGAGAAATCTTTCTCTCTGCTTGACTGCTTGAGTTGAGACATTGGTCTTTTCCTGCTCTTAGACTTACACCACTGGTTCTCAGAGTCAGAGTGGAAATACACCTGATTCTCAGGTCTTCGGGCTCAGACTGGAGTACCACGACCAGTTTTTCTGGTTCTCCAATTTGCAGATGGGTAGATTATGTGACTTCTTAGTTTCCACAGTCTATGAGACAATTCCTTATAATAAATCTCTTTATATATGTATGTATCTATATCTATATACTTTGTGTCCCTTTTCTCTGGAGAAGCCTGACTAATAACTTTATTTGATCAATAGAAAACATTTACCATGTTGGATCACTACTTTCTTTTCAAAGCAATTTTTCACTTGGCTTTCAAGACAACATACTTTTTTGGTTTTTCCTCCTACCTTATTGCTTGCTACTTCTTATTCGCCCATGATAGTTCCTCCTCATCTTCCTAGGATCCCTGATTATGTGCTCATTTCTTTATCTACATTCCCTCTCTGGGTGACCTGGCCAATCTCATGGTTTTATACACCATCTATATGCTCATGACTCTATATCTTTAGGCTGATGATTCTCAAATCAAAATCTCCAAATCTGACTTCTCAAAGATGAATATATACTGTTGCCTACACAACATTTCTACTTTTATATCTGGTAAACATCTTAAATTATTGTGACCTAAACTGAATATTTTACTTTTATGACCTAAACGAAATTGCCTCCCTCATCCTCTGTACAGCTTTCTCCATGTCTTCCCTCTCTCCACAGATGGTGCCACCATCTTCCCAGGAGCTCAGACCATTTGTATATGGTCTTAATTCCTCTTCTTTCTTTAAAACTCTACTTCTAACTTATCAGCAAGTCCTTTTGGTTCTACTTCCCCAAAATATTCTGTATTTGCCTACTTTTGACCTACTCTACTGCCTCAACACCAATTCAAGTCACCAAAATTTGTCCCCCAAATAACTGAGACAGCCTTGTAAAAGTTTTCCACTTTTTACTCTCCAATTTTACCCAGAGATGTCACTGTTAACTTTCTAAAGTGTAGATCAGATTTTGTCTCTCTCTTATTTAACATCATCTAATAAACACTAAATAAATTTAGAATAAAATCAGAATTCCTTGCCATGACCTAAGAACCTACATGACCTGGCTCCTAACTCACAATATAGTTACACTCTAATTGCAATAGCTTTTGTTCTGTCCCTTCAAATCTCTAAGCTTGTTCTCTTCTCAGTACCCTTAGTCTTCTTTATGGCTGTTCTATTCTTCTCCCTCAGATCTTTATATGACTGTCTTTTTTTCACCATTAAGACTTCAGTTTCAATGTCCCCTCTTCAAAATAGTCTACTATGAGCCTTTAACTAAAGAATCTCCCCATCGGTTTATATCATATTAATATGTTTTATTTTCAGATGGAATACATTTCCATCTAAAATCATCTCTTTTTTTGAACATTCCTTGTTTATCTCTTTACACTAGACTATAAGTTGTTTGAGGGCAGAGACTTTTTAGTCTCATTTGTCAATGAATCTCCACTGCCTATAGCAATGCATGGCACAAAGTAAATGCTCAACAAATATTTGTTGACTGATTGATTGTGAACACCTCCACAAATTACCAGGTAAGTCAATCATTTAATCTCATTTATTTGGGGGGTATCTTCTTTCCTCTTACTAGTCATGTAAGGGTCCTAGGAGGCTTAACAGATATTAACAGAAAGAGTCTTTAGGCCTTCAGTGAATATTGGTGTGGTAGCCAGACTAAAAGATGGTCTCCATCTCCAAAAGATCCTCATCTTCTGGCATTCATACCTTTGTGTAGTTCTCTCCCACATTGTGGGAGATACAGCTAAGACCAACAGAATATGGCAGAAGTGACATTGTGTAACCTCTAAGGCAAGTTGGAAAAGATATCACCACTTTCGCTTTGGATCACTCACTCTGTGGAAAGCCAGCCACCGTGTCATGAAATTCCTTAAGCAGCCTCTATGCAAAGGCCCATGCATTAAGGAACTGAAGCCTCTGGCCAATGGCCAGAAACCATTTATAGTCATGGAATGTGCCATCTTAGAAGTAGATCCTCTGGCTTCCATGAAGTCTTCAGATGACTGCAACTCTGGACAACATCTTGGCTACAACTTCAGGAGAAACCCTGAAGCAGAATGACCCGACCAAGATGGTCCTGAATTCTTGATCAACACATACTATATGAGATGAATGTTTATTATTATTTTACGCTGGTAGCTTTAGGATTATTTTAACACAACACTGTTTTATGCTGGTAAACTTTGGGATTATTTTAACACAGCAAATAGGTAACTAATACAAGTGATCTCTGCTGATATGTTCATTTCTAAGTCCCAAAATTTCTTTGAAGGTCAGAAATTGTATGTGAAATAACAACTTCATGCTGCCTCCGTGCTTTTCTCCCCTATTTGGCTTGCTGCTCCTTCTTAACATGTTAGCCCACTCTTTCCTACAATCCCTGTTCCTCAATGACCAAGGATATTGCAATTAAGAGACAAAAGAGGAGGGTCTTCTGGGTATCTGATAACTTTGTTTTCAGCTCTGTAACACAATGCCACTCAGCCACAATTGCAAAGATTGGCTGGTTTCTTGGGAAGCAAGAAGGAAAAAAATCACATATTAAAAAAATCCAATTTATCATATGAAAAATGGAAATAAGAATAGTACCTACTTGATAGCTGTTTTGAAAGAAACAAATGAGAGCATGCATATAAAGCTCTTAGCATAATGACTGACCCATGGTTAGTGCTAAATAAATATTGGCTATTATTATTGACTTTCCTTTTTCCTGGCACCTTTTTATTTGAACAGGCTTTTAATTCGCTAAAATAGATTAGTGAAAATAGTATATTATAAACTCCTAACACTACACAATAGCTGATGATTTATATGAGAGAAGTGTTTTCTAAAACCTGTTATCATAAATTGAGAATAGACTTTTTAATACATACATATTCAGAGAAAAAACTTAGGCTGAAAATTAACCAAAGGCTATGCTATCTAAATTATAATAAGAGATTGTCATCTTAACATATTGAAAACTAGAGAGGGATGAGCAAGAGACTTAAAATGTAGCAAGAAAGTAAAAGCACCAAGAGATTGACTTGAATGTCATTATCTTATTGCCTTTTGGAACTAAAAATGTATTGTTTCTCATATAAAGCAAAGCACTGAAAACTATTTGGCAGCAAGGTTATTATTTCACATATAATTACATCTCATACAGAGGTACACTGGCAGACATGTGGTGGCTAAATTGTCCATTTTCAACTGGAAAAAAGAAATGCAGTTCTTTTTTCACTTACATCAATCAAGTAGATAGCCGCCCACAGGAAGAGATAAAGACTTATTTGACACTAGATCTATAACCAATGATTTTAGTTATCACTTGAAATTAGTGAGAATTTTGAAATAGGCTTAAGAATTTTTGAAGAGCAATTTGGCACCACAGTGAAATAACAGATGAAATGCAAAAGTAAAAAAAAAAAAAAAGAAAGAAAGAAAGAAAAGAGAAAATGCTATTTTCATTCTCTGACTGTGTTTGGATTTAGGGATTTCTAAAATAGGATTTCTCATAGACAGATAACCTCTACAAGTACAGATGTATTAATTTATCATCTTTTAAAATAAATTAAGTATTTGATTAAATTATCTTCTCTATAAACCAATTAGGTAAATCCTGACCGAGTCAATGAATATACTAAAACATTATCCAGGATACCAACAACTAGGGTATTGTTTGTAAAATCCAGGCAACTAAACTCTAACCCTCTAATCTACCTATTCTGAATATTTATTCAATCATCAGAAGAGTCCTGATAATTACAATTTTAGACTAAGTATGATCTGATGGTGTCTGTAATATAGCTGTAAGACCAAACATTTATATACTTGAAAAACTGGAGAAAATGTTACCATCTGAATTCCTTTCAGGGAGCAATCATATCTATATGAAAAAAATACTTGCTTCAACTAAGGTATGTAGGGTGATATTTCTAAGGTATGTTCAAGTTATAAAAATGTGCCTGTAAGTTGCCACGTATGAGATATGGAGGGAAGTCTTTTCCATTTTGGGGACTGAGAGGAAAGAGAAGAGATGGAGATGATGGGAAGAGAGGCTGGACCTAAGGAGATGGAAGCTCGGTGTTCACTATGACAGGCCTCACAAACTTCCAAAGCTCAGCGAGGTCAGCTGAACTCACAAAATGTTGAGTGGATGTGTGTGAATAGATAAAATATGTGACTTTCAAGGTTAAGGGAGCATGCAACGGAAAGAACTGCAAAAACATGAACACTAGAGAATTCTCAGTAATCATGGGGAAGGATAGATTTAGACATTCTCAGTTCCTAGAACTGAGAGTTTGGGGTAAATTCACTGTGCTCTTCAAAGAAGAGAGGGACAGCAATCAACTACACAGAGTCTGTTGCTCAGTGAATAGTTCCTTCTCTACATCCATGATCTTCCATCATTAAGTAAACAATTTTCACACTAGTTAGGCTTCTGATCTCACCTTCCATGAATTCTGAGTTTTCACTGTATAGTTGATGTCATAATTATATAGTTAACCACTGAAAGAAACTTTTAAAATATGAAAGAGACTTTGAGGAAGAAAATGAAAGTACAGACAATAAGCAAGTAAATATAAGAAGAATAAGAGAATACAGAGTGAGCATGTTGAATAATATCCTTCTATCTCTCATGAGATACCTTTTCTTCTGAAAAATCCTCAAATTCCCAACTGTTTACGTTTTCATGATCACTTTTATTAAGAGTTTCTATTTCCGTTGACCTGTCTCATCTCTTACAGCTCATATACATTGTTCACAAACAGTGTATAATAAACACAACCCCTTTTCCTGATTTCAAAGAGTAGGTGTAGGTATATACGTATAGAGCATATAAGTATAGAAGATTTGGGGTAGTATGAAGATTAAATTTCAGAACCACACAGCAAATGCTTTACCATATAATACTAAACATTTTTGATTGCCAAGAATTTCCACCACCTGTATTTTAAGCAACCATCCTGACTCTTGTTCAGAATGCTTTTCACTCCTTCTACATTATCACCTACTTTTTGGTCTTTCACCCTTAAATTCTCTTTTTTCTTTTTTATTTCTGTTTATTACAGGGGTACAAATGTTTAGGTTATGTATATTGCCTTTGTCCCAATCAGAGTCAGAGCTTCAAGCAAGTCCATCCCCCAGACAGTGCGCACTGCACCCATTAGGTGTGAATATACCCATCCTCTCCTTCCCCTCCCATCCGCGCCACACCCAGTGAATGTTACTACTACATGTGCACATAAGTGTCCATCAATTAATACTATTTCACGCTTAAATTCATCTTCATTTCTTACGTGGAGAAGCCTGGCTATCTTTTTGTCCTGGAATTTTCCTTGATATCATACCCTAGAAATCTTACTTTGTGATCAAGTCCATCTACACTTAAAACAAATCGTACCACTCACTTAGGAGCAGAACTGTGTTTTAGAGTAGCATTTTCCCTCTCCTCTGCATGTAACTTTTCTCAAAGGCAATGGCAAGAACTTGCACTTTTAGTATATGCCCTTCAGTTCTGCACATTACTGGGTTTCAAGCATAATAAATACTTGCAAAAGATTTAACAAATTTGGGGACCGAATTCAGACAGAAGCATGAATTATAGTTATCTTTCCTTATAATATAGTTTGACTTTGCTACTTATGATAGGCTAATCATTCGATTTTTTTATGCCTCATTTTCTTCATCTGCAAAATGGAATTAAATAGTAATATGCTATGCATCTCTTAGAAGGTTACTTTATGTATCAGAAGGAATACACATATGAAATTATTTTGAGAGCTGAGAAGTATCCTACAAACAATTGAGGACACTACTAATCCTTATCTTCCATACTGCAAATAAGATTGGTATACAGAGTACTTAAGCATTTTGTGAGAATAGAATTTCTGCTTTTACAAACACACACACACACATTCATAGGGAGAGAGAGAGAGAGAGATCAGTAGAATCCTATATACAAATGCAGATATCTGTAAATTATGATGGCTAGTATATTAGGGTAATTCTTAACAACGGTCAAACAATCTACTTCTTTATTTCTCATATTGCAAAACCATCTCTTCAGTATCAGTGGCATTTTCCTTCTGAGATGAAATTTTATCAGCCTAACATTACCTTCTCTTTAATTCTCCCTTGCTATGTCTTGCTAGATGCCTGAGAAGGACAAAGCAGGGACACTAAAGGCCCATCATGACATTTATCTAGGTCTCCGGGATAAAAGGAAAGTTGGGGGTGGAACCCATCCACGATTAATCATGGATGGTGATATCTTTATTGGCTACTGACCTTGCAATGAGTTGCATGAGTTATAAGAAGGTTCTCTGTTACCCCAATCCCTATTTTCTTGAAGGAGGATATAAATCACTTGAGCCTCATGAATTTCTCATATTTACAAAGTATACTTCCAAATTTTCCACAGAGGATGCAGTGTAGCCACTTATTTTTCCAATTTAAAAAAAATAATTTTTCAGCTTGTTGAGATGTCACATAAGCAGGCCAATGATTGAGATGATCTGGCTGAGAGTGACCCGAGGATCCAAGGTGGATGTCAGCAAGAAGCCCAGAGAGAAGCGGATAGTTTCCATCATTCCCATTTTGAGGTTGTTTGCATTACTTCTTCTCTAACCTTATGCTCGAAGCAACAATCATGGTAGATTGCCTTATTCTGTTCCATTAAGAACTGAAGCATGCAATAAATCAAATTCCATAGTGACATATCTTGCTTTAGTGGCATGATAAGTTGCTTCTTGGCTGAAATTCAGATGAAGAATATCTGGATTTTGTAAATACACTTCTCCATATGTTCCTGAAACCTAAACTTAAAATTTAAGTATTATATGGTGCCTGGAAAAATTAACGAAAAGAGAGAAGAAAGGGAATGCATCCTTCAGAAATATCAAAAGATTTGAGTAGGCAAATGCCATAGTGTGGATTCTAAATGAGTTTGTGTATGTGTGTGTGTGTGTGTGTGTGTGTGTGTGTGTGTGTGTGTGTAATAATGCTCATGAGGAGAAAAGTAGTTTAAATATATTCACCCTTGCTCTTAAAGATTCTACTTATTAAATGTAAATATCCAAGACCACTATACAATAACATACTACACAAAGCGTATATTCTACCACATAGGAAAAATATAGTTATATCAAAGTAGAATTTCTCTCAAGAGATAATCCTAGTTTTGTTTCATTAAGTCTAGGAAAAACCTATGCTGACAAAGATGGCCTATTAGAGAAATTTTAACACAATTTCAAAATTTCAAGTTACAAAAAGGAGTCTAGTCACAGACTAACATGAAATTCACATTTTGAAAAACATGATATTAAAATATTTAGTCATTAAAGAGGTATTTTTCAATATTTCCTCTGCCTGATTGCTATTTTGTGAGATTCATGGTCACAACAACATGTATAATAGAATTTAAGCCCCAAGGGTTCCATTACCCATGGACAAGATAAAGACACCTGTATATGCAAGTAGGTTTCAGGGTAAACTGAGGAAAGTGTGCACTATGATTAGAATAAACCACACTCTAGCAATTTAGAGTACAACTTTTCATTTTAATAATCATACAATTTTCATGATTGATACAACATCTGTCCCCGTCCTTGGACAGGAGTGGTAATTTGATATGCAGAGACTGAGAGACATGTCAGGTAGTAACGACTGCAGAAACAAGCCACAGAGACAGTAGCAGTAATAGTGATATCTGACATTTAATGTATGCTTACTGTATGCTAGGTGTCACCATGAGTGTTTTCATGTTTTAATTCATTTCATTTCCACTAAAGCCCGAGGAAGTGAGCCATTATTGTCACCCTCATTCAACAGATGAGGAACAGAAGCACAGAGTGCGTAAATAATCTGCCCATGTGAGTGAGTGTCAAGCTTGATATTCAAACTCAGTCTGGTTCACACCCATGCTATTTTCAGTGGTCAGTGGACCAATTGGATTTTGAGAGAATAGGGGGATAAAGCTAAACAACACATATTGTGGAGGATTTCAGACAATGAGGACCCACTGATCATTTCTGAGCTGAGAAAACTAGAGTCTACAGAAAGACATCTGACATCCACATGTATATTAGATTTGGAAGATAAGCTTTGTAATCAAAGGGACTGGTTAAGCAGCTATTGCAAAAACCTAAGAGGTAGAAATGGGAACTTGAAATTGTGAAGAAAAAATGCTAGAATGCCAGTCCAATCTTCTTTTCTCAATTTAAAATGATATTTACCTCCCACCACCACCACTGGGTTATCTGGACTTGAAGGAATGACAAGATAATCCATCAAATAGTATATTTAGTCTTATTTTCTTAGTGAATTAAGTTGCTTCCTCAGAGTAAATTACAAACCTATGGAGATTATTACTTAATTGCATCAAGGTAATAATACGACAGCTGTGCCTAGTGGCCTGAAGGAATTAACACACCTTTGAAGAATTAACTAATATGTATGCAATAAAATTAAAACTTACTAACACACAAACACTCTAGGTAGATATTTCCAATTTTTGAGAATGACCACAGTTTTAAAAACTTTACAAGAACAATTTATTATTGATTGATACCCAGTAATGATTAGGTTTTAATAACAATGGATATTATATGTCTCTTCTTCACTTTCAAAGTTAAGGTCCTAATGATCTTTGTGAAATTCTTATTCTGACATTATATTTAAGAAGGGCTCTTCTCTAACTTAAAAGTTTTTATGTAAATTTTCATTGAATTTTTTTCCCCTGCACTTTAAAAAAACGAAGCACTGGTTTGTTTTTAGTGCCATCTGTGTTATTAGCAAAGAAAAGCTAGCATAAGCTTAAAACAATGCAAGAGAATACTATGTAAAATTAAGCCAAAACTGTCACAATGAAGCTGCTAAATTTCACAGAGACCAAATTCCAGTACACTGAAAATGTTTCTTGGGCCTGCCTAGAATTTCTCACCTCATTAGGTGTGAAAAACATAATTTGAGCACTGTTGTTTGTTTTTTATGTTGTTTTTTTTTTTCCAAAATTTTGTCCATGATGAGAACAGTTGGAGAAACAAAGCTCTTTATAGCTTTTAGGTCTGGTATTTGGAGAAGTGAAAAAAGTGATTGAAGGCTGCACCCTTTATAGATTCTGGGCACTTGCTCAGTGATTGTTTTTGAATCTTCAAGTCATTTATAAAATAATTAATTCATTCCCACATTTTCACTTCTTTCCAGGACACAAAATTAGCACTCTCTTTATAAAAGAAAAGGAAGAGAGATTGACAGTCAAAATATGCGGTCAAATATAATATTCCAAGACCACATCCGAGATCCAGAACTCCTGCTTTCTGGGTCAAACTATTCCAATCTATACACTGCATTTTTAAATATTCCTCATCTTTAAATTTTAGAAATATCTGTCTGCTTTCCAGACATCTAGGTGGGATTTAACTGTACGTGCATATTAATGCCTTCAATTTATAAAGGTTGAAAACTCTGACTCATTGCCCATCAAGTTAAAGCACAAATTCAAGATTTTTAAGTACTTAATCTGTACCATGTAATGAGATTTATATTATAAGTTGAAAAAAGAAGTGCACTTAGGATACAGTCCAAAATAAAACCACCTAGCATAAGTGTGAATGTATGCTTCCAAACTGTTTCTTTATTTTCCATACATTCTCCCTCAGTGTCTATAAATGGAACATCTTTAATTATCCCCTAATCCTGTACCACAAAATCCTACTTTCCTGCAAGGGGTGTAAAATTCTATGTCATACCACTAAAATTGGAGATGTTTTAATAATAATGTTTAAGAACATTCTGAATTTTCTACAATTTGACTCAAACATTTCTCCTTACTTACAAGAACAGTAGAGACCACTGAATGTATACCCACATTTGATACATACAACATCACACATTACCATGGTAATCTGTCCTTTTTTTCTGCAAAAAGTGAAACATGGTTCAAAAGTGAGTAATACAAAAGGTCATTTCATCTTCCAATACTCAAAATATTTTTATACTCTACCTCCCACATACTCCCACCCTCAAAAGCAAAGGACTTTGAAGATTGAAGTAATAAAGGGTAATTATAATAGAGTTTAATGAAGTTGGAACCTAAGGTATTTTATATTATTGAGTGTGTTGTAATTAACTCTAGTAAATGATACCAAAATGAATATTTTAGCATTCACTATTCCAGGCAAAAACCTAAAGGGAGAAATCAGTGTAATCATGCTTTCTTCCATAAAATAAAGGGGAGGAATAAATCTCTGTTATTACGCTAAAGCACAGTTCCTAATATATTTTGTTGAAAAAAAAAAACTGCCAAGGAGAGACTACCTCAGCTATTGTATTTACAGAGAAATGGTAACTTCCAGGCAATGAGATTAATGTTGATAGTTAATGTCCTATGGATATTTCAGAAGACACGGTATTAATCCATTGTCTGTTTACTTAACTAGAAGATAATAGTTTGGCTTCACTGGAAGGTTGACACACTTAGAATTTGTAACTTTTTTCTAAACAAAAGGAATCTACTTTTATCAACCAGAGAACAGTACTAGAGGAAAAAGGATGAGTGGGGTCGGGGAACACAAATTTATTGCCAACAGGGCAATGAACAATGAGAATTGAAAACTTATTACATGATCATAACATACTAGAGTTTGTGAAGGAGTGCAAAAGACATTCTTGTCCTCACTGAGCTTATACTATATACAAGGAAGTAAAAAACCAAAACTATAGAATATCTAAGATGAATTTTGTCAGCATGAGTAGGAGTCTTTTCCCTATGACTGTTAAGCAAGTGCTCCTGCTTCAGGATCTTCTGATGAAAGGGTGTTTACCAAACCTGGGATCTTGGTGAACAGGGCAAGTTAAGAATTACATTTCATTTTTATTTCAAAGTTCCAACTGGAAATGCAATGTTGAGACAAGAAACTAAATAGAAACACATCATGCCATTTTTTGCTTGTGCTAAAAAATACATGTATACACACACGCACACACACACACATAATGTAGAATATTCCCTTTATCAGAAACATACATCTTTTTGCTATTTAGATATAACCAAATCTCCATGGGTTGGGGAAGAAGTAAGGGATATAGCCATTTGTGCAAACTCTCAAACCTCCAAAGTCTGAGGTACATTCTGTTCAAGGAAGAGCTGCCATTTTGGAGCTCTTCCTCCCCAAGGTCTTTTTGTGTAAGGGAAATTGCCACTGAAACATGGAATGTAATACTGTTCTCTTGAGTTTATATATGTTGGGGCTTGAATGGTCAGCCAGTTGTGGAGGCACCTCTTATATAATTCAGACACCATTTTACCCACAATGCAGTCATGACAAATTGTCAAATATACTCTACGACGCTTGCTTCATCTCCCAGTCTAGCCACACTGTCAAGAAGGAAATGAGATCAGCATAGTTTTTGAATCCACGCTGACTGCTAGTGTCACTTTTCTTTGTTCACTAATTATTCCAGAATACTAGCAGGGATAAACAATGGGATTACAGATCTATATATTTAAAAGTATATCCTTTTCTTTTTTTGTAAAATTAAGACAACTTCCCATCTATAATATCCTAACTTCTAATTTTCTGAAAGATTATTGACAGTAACATTGAGAACACTTCTAAAAATTCTTTAGACCTCAGAAAACAATGGTGCATACCTATGACCAGATCAGATGAGGCATGATGCAGGAATGCAAAAGTATTTTATTCCCAAAGTGTCACCACTGGAAGCCCTGTCATATTGGATGGCAAGGCTTTCCTTCAAGCCCCCCTAATAAGTTCATAAGAAAATTTTCACCACTTGGACTTAAGTACAATGGTTCCTTTTTATCCACACAGGTGTTTCGGCTAAGAAAATTTAAGACCAACTTGTCATCATTTCTGTTTCATACTCATCAGGAAAATTTCTGATGATTTTGCTTCCCAAGTAGTTTCTCTACTGAGAGAAGTGCATTTTGGTGAATATTTATATTGCCAATAGGAGCCACTTCACCAAATCAAGTTCTCAGTATTGAGAACTTAACTATACCATGCATGGTTCTAAGTGCTAGGCAGGAATTTGTTTAATCCTCACAACAATCCTGTGAAGTAGTTGTAGCCACCACTCTTTCTCTCTTCCTGCTAATATTTTTAAAACTCGCACATCACCCTCTTAAGTGGGAAGTTCAGTCTTTGTGGCTTCCTTTGGTCTCTGGTTGTCTGATCATCCTGACCTACATCAGGCCTAAAGCAGGCCAATTCACTTGCTAAACCCTTCAACAAGAAAGAACTGGAGAATCTGCTCATTTCGCTACCACTGCTGTTTCCACATACATCGCTGTTGAAAATTGTTCTAGTACAGTCCAGCAGATCCTCTTCCATTATTGCTCCGGGCCTCGAGCTATGCTGAGTTTACATTCATATTTGCACTTGTTTTCCTGAAGGCACAACACAATGCCAGGAGTTCTTATTCCTAAATGGCCCAGTCCCACTGGTACCAGATTCTACCCTCCTGAATACTTAGGTCCTGGATTATGCTCAAGTCACTGGATTAAAGTTCCCTTTTGAAGCCATCAGTGTTTTCTCTTTCCTACAGCTTGTATCTTAGCTATGTAGGTCTACTCTAATGGGTTTCCCAAACTTTTAACCCAGGAGATCATGAATTGGAGGTCTCAGTCTCTTATTCTACAGAAGGTTCCTGGACCCCACTTGCAAATTGGTTTTTCCTTCCCCACGTTTAACATATCAGGTGGTATTGTGTGGGCCTTACCTTTGTCAGGGTACAGAATGTTCTGTTACACTTTTCTCCATGTATAATAAGTGAAATAGGACCTTCACATAACCAGGAGGCCACATAGCATAACTTCCATGAAAAAGACAGATGACTCGTTAAATCCTTCTTGATCAAAAATATCTGGAGTTATTTATTTTGACATAAACTTGTATTACTGTCACCTGTACATACACTCATTATATTTAAGTAATTAGTGTACTTATTTCGATTTTCCCCTAAGAAATGGATCCACTTTTTGTGCACTAGTGTGATCCACATACATCAAGATAAAGAAACAAAACTAGAATTATGTTGAATTGAGGAGAACATATCACTCTTCATCCTCCAGTCATACTAGGCTACCCCCTCGAATCTGCCAGGTTCTCTCTGCCCTCAAACTTTTACATGTGCTACCTATTTTGTCTCAGACATTCTTTTTCTCCTCCCTTTGACCTGGTCTACTCCACTTCTCCCCAAAAATCTCAGTGGGACTTCACTTCCTTCCTTGGAGGCAGGAAACATGTATTTATTTTTCACCATTTCAGATCCCTATTGCCTAGTGTGTTATCTAGCTCTTGGAAGTGCTCAGTGAATAACACTGAATGAGTTAATGTTCTGCAAGGATGGCAACCAGATTCCACCAAGTGACCCCAGCTGTGTCACATTTACTTTAAAATGTCTGATTCCTGTCTTTATAATGTCTTTTGGAGTCTGTCTTCCTCCATTCTGACCATGCCATTATGCTCTTATGATCTAATATGTGAATTACTACTATCATCTCTTAAATGGTCACCCAGGTTTCAGACTCCCCCCACATTCTAAATGATCCTAAATATCACTGCTAGATTCACTTCCTAAAATACCGCCTTCATTATGTCACTTATGTGTCTGCTAAATCAGGAACAAATGTTCCATTTTTTTTAAGGACCTTCATAATGGCACCCATGCTAATTTCCAAATTACTTTCCATTTACACACTCTATTCTAGGGAAAAAAAATTCCTCACTGTCCCAACAGGTAGAGCATCTAGTATCACTTTTTGGTTCATGGTCACTGCATATTGTAATATGTATAATATATGAAACATCATTCAAGGCTATGTTCAAGCCCCAGTGTCTACATGAAGACATCTGTCACTAAACCATGTGAATATCTTGGTTATCTTAACACCCTTACCCAAAAAAATCATTTTGTACAACAATTTTCTTGCATTTCATTATAACTTATCCTTTATGCTTTCCTAATTATTATATGTCATCTAGGGACCATTTTTAATAACAGTGGGCATCTTTATGATTTCTTTTTAACCAATCAAATCATTACAATAGTATTACACACAATAGATATTCCTCAGATTCTTGGAGGAATGGCTGTATTCATTCATTCAGTAAATACTCGTCCAGTAATTACTATGTATAAGGCACTGAAGATACAGTAAAAAAGAAAAAAGATTATATTCTAATGGTGGATGTTGAAAACATAAAAGAAAAAAGGTAAAAACATAATCTCAGGTAGTGGTAAATGTATGGACTGCATATTAATAATATCAAATTTACATTAAATCTTACTACAAGTACAAATAGCCTCTTGGAGTCATGTGACATACTTGACAATTCTTACCTTTTCGTATCACTACCTCTAAATCAGTCATCACTTTCACCATTTTTTAGGCACGGATTAGGTCCTTGTTTGTGCAAATAAACGTTGGTGAGACTTAATGCCTTCCAACCAGTGGAACTGAAATATTATTTTTAAGAATTAATTATAATTGAACATATGCCAAAAGTACATAAAGAAAAGAAGCTCTGGCATGCTATACTGCCAGAATAGAAATAGATTTTGGACTCAATTCAGTTCCTAGTAAATTAATGTCCAAAAGCACACAGAAGCAAATGTGCACACATTTGTAATCTCAGCAAAGAGGCCAGGGTACACAGAAGCCCTAGAATTTCATCTTTTCCTCCTCTCCAGAGGGTAATCTCACCCGTGGTCTCTATACAATATTTACCAAGCATAATCTCTATGATGCTTCCTGAAGTCCATTCTTTTAAAGGACTCTGTGTACATGAATTGGGAGTGCAGTTTTATAGTTATTTGCAGTAAGGGACACATTTTACTCCTTCTCTACAGTGAAAATGAGTCACAACGTGCTTAACTCATTGGCCTCCATAAGGACCTGCAGTGTCCTGAGCTATTTACTTTTATTAGAAGAATCATGTTGTTGTATATATTCATCACATCTTATCAGGTTACCACTCTGTGCCAGGCATTGTGCTCCGCTCTGAGGATGCTGAAATGAAATGTTACAGTTCCTGCTGGGAAAGAGTTCGCAGTCTAGTGGGGATGACAAAACCCACAAATGATCTACTATGATGCTGGCTGATATATGCAGTACGAGAAATATAAATAGCATCACTTTCAAGGAAATTTAGAGCTGAAAAAAAAAAAAACACCTTAACATCATTGACTCCAACTCAAGTGAGAGAAAGGAGTTCCACCTACCATGTTTGTTCCTAAAGGATGACTGGAACTCAGGTCCCTTCTTATCAGGAGGATGGTCACCCCACTACTACTTTCTAATTCAGCCATTTGGTAAAAGGTTCATTTTGTCTTCTAAGACTGGGTGGCTTGCACAATCACTGAATTTGTTTCAATACATAAAATGTTCTAAAATGCATTCATATAGTAAAACAAATTATTTTTAGTTAATATCTCACAAACTGTGATGATAAATATTGTCATAGATGACATTCAGCACACTGTTAGTCCTTTCTAATTTCCTGGTTCCTCCTACTGTTGTGGGTTAGGCAATTTATTAAATTATTTTCAGGGTTTGGGTTCATACTGAACAATTGCTAAATTCTATGACAAAGGGAAAGAGACAGGAGTGGCTATATATACATAACTACTGCTGACTTAAACCAATTATTATTAAACACACACTCTTCTGGTGAATTTTCTGACTCAAGTATGCAAGATTCTTATCATATGAGTTTTATGTTTTCAATCTATTTCTGCATATATATTGAATATATTTGGCTTTTTTCTTTTACAATTGCTTGTATTACTCCAAACTTTGTGTGTATATGAGTAATTCTGATATGAATGTGTGCATACTGTGTATGTTTTCAGGATCTGACTGTATAAGCTCAATAGGATTTTCTGTTGTTATTTTGTAAGAAAGCCAAGACTAAATTAGGGCATCTTTTATAACTATTGTAATATCACATTAGACTTAGTCAAGTGATTTTGCTAATGCTTCTTTTCAAAAAACACTAATGCTTTCTGATCCCTTCTATCTTTACCTTTTAACAAAGACTATTTTAAGATGATTGTTGCAGATTTTGGCCACTTATGCAGTTTTAAAGTATATGCAATATTCCAAAAGAACCACACAAAAATAAAACATATATAGAGTAGCAATTATATCAGACAGAAAAGAAAAAAAAATTTTTAAAGCAAAAGAGAAATGTTCCTTATTCAGGGAATATAAAATATTTCTTAACCAATGATAGATATTTTTGTATTTACAAAGAATGGCACTTTAAAAATAATTATTTGTTTGAAGGAATGTTTTTAAAAACATAAACTACAGAAATTAGTTTAATATCCTATTAATTCAAAATCAAACATATTTTCTTCTTGTGAAGTATCCAGATAATTGGGGTAATTTAAAGAAACTTTTTTAATTACCTGGGAAATTGCCTCAATCTTCCACCTCAATCTTCTATTTCACTTTGCAGATTAAATAGCCTTTCAAAAAAGTAGAACTATTTCCTCCTATCTCTACTTTTGGGTCATTGTAAGTTCCCTGTGGAGTTGTAAGATTAAAGGTGTCAAGGATGTGCAAGAAGATTCCAACTTTTAAATAAATCTGATTTCCTGTTTTAGTCAGGTAATTACCATATCAAACCTTCTCAAATTCTGTTTCCTCAAGCCATGGAAAAAAATGGAGTCCTGAATGGTTTCCATGGTAACTTCTACATGTCATCTTTATATTGTTTCAGTAAACTAAAGTTTCCTTAAACACAATTAACAAGAGTGTCAGTAAAACATCGGGTTTTTTTTTGTTTTTCTTTTTTACTCTTTTCAGTTCTAAGTTAAGATGCCTCAGTTTATGAAATCCTTAAAGTACTGGCTTCTAACATGTACTCCCTGTTCATTGGGACAGAACAGCAGTCACTTTTAAGCCACAGGAACATCTGTAACTATATAAGCCTTACAATTTTAAGCTTATTCTTCGGAAAGTGATATTTGAAGAGTAACAAAAATCATAGTTTATCCGACCTGCATATAAAACCATTCAAGGATACTACATTTATCATATTAAAAATGCATCATTAAAATTTAAAAGCAGGTGCAGTTGCTCAATAAGCTAATGGTATAGTCTGAAGACTCCACTCAAGATTATATTGTTGAATTCCCAATTGGATAAAGAAGAAAGAGAAAAACAGAGGGGAGGGAATTTGAATGACCTTGCACCAAGGTGGTAGGGCCTTCAGATCCTATGCTGTAGGCTGTGGTCGAGCTCCACTCTGAGGATCTTTACTGCACTGCATTCTAACAGCTGAGAATGAAAGTGTCCTTCCAAACAGATGAACTTGAAATCGCTTCACCTCAGAGCCGAAACCTCTGTGAGTCTCTACACGCATGTGAAAGTGAGCACATATTTGTATTTACGGGGTGAATTTATGGGCTGTTTGCCTGTGTGCACCAATGACTCAAGCTTGTCAGAGAACACATTGTAGAAAAATGGCATAAAGAAATTTAACGAGAAAAAAACTAGTGGAAGAAAATTTAACCTTCATAAGAGTTGTGTCAATTTATAAACTATTAAATGATCATCTTTATTACTGGTTGGTTTATTCACCTCACATCATCCTAGGAAGAGCTAGACAAGATTCCTGAAATCTATTAATTAGTTTCCTCTAGCAAATATTAACTCAGCAAAATCCTATTCTTTCATTAAAGATGTTTAGAATTTTAAATTGAAATACCTAAATCTGTATATCTATTCTTTGATTAGATAAATCTAACTTGTATAACCTTTGCTTTAAAAATATAATTTAATGGCAAACTTACTTTATTGTTTTCCGTTATTCTTTTCAAACAAAATATGCGCATCTAAAGTTACTATAGTTAACACATCTACTCATTGGTAACAAGAACACAAAATAATGATAAATATAATTTTCACTTAAAATCTTTTACAGGGGAGATGCCCACAGAGTAGAAATTAAAAAGAAAGAGAGAGATAAAAGAAAAATAGTCAGCAATTGCCTTCTCACTCCTTGGGATACTGTTTTTAAAGTGGTGGTTGTAACATAAAATAGTTGGTATATCTGTATGGGGTCTTGTGGGATGGCAATTTCCATGACAGACATTTTAAATATTATATGGGAAAAATACATTGTCCCACACTTTGGAATATAAATACTATGGTGTAGAAATCCAATCTGCAATAAAAATAGATCTACTTACATTTTTTCGCAGTAGTAGAACCTCTTTGGTTCTCAACAACTATCCTCAATTATTAAAAATAAAACAACCACATTAAAATATCTATAAATTATTATTTTAACTAAATCATCAGAAATACTATTCTTCTTTTTGGAAAAATAAGTCTATATTTTGAATCTACAACACCAAAGTAATCTTTCAGAGACAAAAGCATAAAAATCTAAAACCCTTAAACATTATTTAAAATAATCTTTCCATTTTCCCAGGTAATCTAACATTATTTCCTAAATTTGTGCTTTGGATTTCAGTGATTTTAGGAACTGTGTCTCTTCCTTCTTATTTATCATATTTTCTCAATCTTTTCACATTCCTCTTCCTCTGGTTGCTCTCTGTAAGCAATTATTTCCTTGCATATATAAGCTGATCTAATACCCTACTGTGAGATAATTTACAGTTCTTGTGAAATATCTATCAATGTGCCTACTTTTTTAATGTAATGAATTTAAGAGATACGCAGCTTGAGAGATAAACTTCAGTAGATGCATTTTACATTAAAAATTAGCATCTCCTTGCCTTCTAACACTGCGCTGACCATAACACCATTTTCTCTTTCACCAATTTTGTATACACCTACACTTGTATCACAAAAAACAAGGTATTCCACTGTTTACTCTTTCAAAAAAATCATATAGGTTTCATGAAATTGCACAGTTTTATAAAAGAAGGAAACGTATTACTGAATGTGAAAAGTTGGAAAGTGATTCATTATTTTGCTCCAGTGAAATATTTTTGTTGGCTATCGTGTTTTGTTAGTAGGGATTAAATTCTCAAATACTCATAATATTTGGTTACTACTAATCTTACCCATTTAGGCAGATTATTTAATCTTGATAAAGACAAGATTTTCAC
>CAUYSK010011098.1:0-22562 GCA_963575035.1 Avahi laniger | reverse complement strand
AAAAAAAAAACCAAATCTGAATATTCATCAAAAAAAGCTAATGGTGTCTGGTGGTCCAGTGCTGGTATTATCCACTACAGCTTCATGAAACCTGGTCAATCGATTACAGTAGATGTCTACTGCAACCAGTTGGATGAAAATGATGAGGATGCTTGTGATTAAGCAGCCGAGATTGGTCAGTAGAGACAGGTCAATCCTCTTGCAAGACAACTCTTCACCAAATGTGACACAAACAACGCTGCCCAAACTACAGAAGCTGGACTTGGAAACTCTCTTGTCATCCACCTTATTCACCAGAACTTGCACCAACTGAATACCACTTTTTCCAAGCTTTGGACCACTTCTTGCAAGGAAAAATGTTCAGTGCTCAACAAGCTGTGGAAAACACCTTTCATGATTTCATCATGACTTGCTCGCCAGGCTTCTTTGCTGTTGGCATAAGCAAGCAACCATTAAGATGGCAAAACTGTGTGTATAGTTTAGGTGCATACTTTGATTAATTGTACTGCTTCTTGTTTGAGATATAATAAACTACACTTTTGATTTGAAATTGGACATCTCATATTTAATATCCTAATAAAATGGCTGACCTTGTTTATTCTTATTCAGAATTGTTAGGATGACCTACCTTTGCAAAGTATAATTGGATAAGCATCTGTTAAATATGGAAAAGGGTATTTAGTTTAGGAGTCTGTTGATTCTCTCCTCTAATTTGGTGTTGTCTTTTTTTTTTCTTGCAGTGTGTTAACAGGGCACAACCATTATGTAATGTGTGCTCAGTTTCACCCCTCAGAAGACTTAGTTGTATCAGCCAGCCTGGACCAGACTGTGCGCGTTTGGGATATTTCTGGTGAGCTGCCCAAGTTCAGGGGACAACCTAGTCATGTCTGGTGCAAAACTGCAATTGCTTAAAATAGTGAGGATAGTTGACTTACAACAGGAAAATTTAGACTAGTCCATTCCCATATAATAGTATCTTTATTTCTGAGGCTAATGAATCTGCTTTGGTGATTCTTCATATTCAAGGTATTCTGTAAAGGAGGTTACTCTAGAAAATCATTTGATTTGAAGAAATGTTAATTTTAAGTTAGATCACTTTTTAGTTAAAATGTATATACCGTTGGAATATTTGATTAAGAATCAAGCTTTCCGCTAAAATAAATAAAATACATTTTGGACAAAAAAATTTTGAGAATAGATTAATGCAAGGAAACTGGACTCTTGGATCCTGTCGCTTTATTTTAGAAATAGGAAAAAAACCCTGTTAAATTTCTTCTAGTGTAAGAAGCCCAATTGGGATAGGGGAGTTGGTGATTTTTATGTCCAGAATACCTTTTTTTTTTTTTTTTTTTGAGACAGAGTCTCACTCTGTTGCCCTGGCTAGAGTGAGTGCCGTGGCGTCAGCCTAGCTCACAGCAACCTCAAACTCCTGGGCTCAAGCGATCCTCCTGCCTCAGCCTCCTGAGTAGCTCGAACTACAGGCATGCGCCACCATGCCTGGCTAATTTTTTCTATATATTTTTAGCTGTCCAATTAATTTCTTTCTATTTTTGGTAGAGATGGGGTCTCGCTTTTGCTCAGGCTGGTCTCGAACTCCTGAGCTCAAACAATCCTCCCGCCTGGGCCTCCCAGAGTTTATCTTGTCTTTTTGCATCAGGTCCCACCTTTCTATTTTCAGTGCAACCACTAAGCTTTGTTCCACCCCTTGTTACAGTTCAGTCAAATTGCTGGTCCCTAACACCAAAGGTAGGGTGATTGCAGCTGCAAGAATTGAATGATGGACTATACGTGGCACTATCTTATTTAAGTTTTTATCTTCATAATCAAGAAGTCCAGAGGTAGGCAGTTGCTGGGTTGGTTAGCAGCTCAATAATGTCATCAAGTACCCACAGGCTCTTGCTATCTTTCTGCTCTATATTCTCAGTGTGTCAGTAATGTCTCCTTTATACTCACAAAATGACTGTTGCAGTTCCAAGCATGAATTCTTTCCCGTCCCCTGGTAGAATTAATTACAGTCTTCATTTTGTTATATTTAATAGTGGACACATCTACTTTACAGAGTCATGAATTTCTTCATGGCAACAGTTGGTATCTGTATGTATCCCCAGAGTGTCTTGTTCTTAAGAGGTATTCAATAAATGTGCATTGACTTAAATTAAATTAAATTGTCGAACTCAAAATACTTGAGAACTTTAACTCCAGACATTCTACCAACCTTCAAAGTGTCCTAATGAACTTCTCTCTCACTAAAATGAACTAGTCTCATTCTTCATGTAGGGATTTGATTCCATGAATGATATATTGCTGTTTGGTTGCAATGCAATTTACATATTTGGAATTCCAAGAAGTTCAAAGTAAACAATATACAACAATTGGAGCAATTTAAAACAAACAATATGATAGACATGCCCACATTCACAACAAAGTCAAGGGCTGAAGGAAACACTTATAAAAGGTGTTGATTTCTTCCCATTCTTCCCAGCCTTACATAGCTTTAAAAGCTGAAAATAAAGATTGTTCTTTCATTTATTTTTATTAAGTCGTTCAATTAACTTATTCATTCAAAGGGCACTCAATACATGCCCAGTAAAAAGAAATTACAATGTTTACTATAGTGGCATGCAGACAAGTGTATTAATAACTATAACAAGGGCACCAATAGCTGTAACTTAAGTTTATTATCCAGTTACTTGAGTAGCATATGTGTAAGGGGAAAAGAATAAAAGAGAGCCATGGAACATTTCTTCAGTACATGAGCTCTTGCAACAGTAAAAATCTCAGGTTCTTCCTGGACTGCCTCTATCTACAACAGATCTTCCACAAGAAAAATTAAGCCCCTTGCATCCACAGGGATTAGGTCTTTTGTTTGGTTCCAGATGTTTTCCACCACTGGCTTTTGACTTTCCAGCATTAAAGACAAAACTATGCTCCCCTGCAAATCTAGTCATAGGACTTTCATTAGATTCACCTGGTTTATCATTGCTGGCTGGTCTCATCAGAAGTAATTGCTTAACGCAACCTTCATTTAATTATGAGTATATCTGTATCTACTCATGAAAGCATCAATAGCATAGCTATTGATCATTTATAATAATCATTTTCCGATTAAATATTATTAACATGGAAGATAGCTCCATTCAAAATCAGAAGGTTTCATTTCACCTAACTTTTTTTAATACATAAACTCTCAGTTTTCTCCTCTGTAAAATGGGAATAATAGGTATGCCTAAAATAGGATTATTGAGAAATTAATGTACGTGTAAGTAAACCATTTAGAATGCTTCCTCATAGCTCACACATACTCAAAAAATGCTTGCTTGTCCTAGTGGATTTTAAATTATAGCTAACACTGTTTTTTAGTTGATATGTCTAATTTTCCACAAAATTAAAGTATCACTGAATTAATAAAAGACATTTACTGACTTCTATATCTCTGTCCCATCTGAAGATTTAGAGTGATGATATTAAGAACTTACAAAATAAATAAATTTTTTCAAAAATTTCTCTTCCTCCAAATGTTTAAGGTCCTTTTGGTTCTACGTCATGGATGAAGCAAGTAAACAAAATTACTGTAATTTTAAAGCACTTATTTTTTTTCATTTAAAAAATCACTGTTAGTATTTTATACATATAAGATCTATGTCAATTTATACATAAGCTAGCAAAAATGTAGTCGAATTCAGCTAACCATGTTTAATGAATTAAATTCATTTTTAAAAGAACACTAAACTTAGTTATTAAAATACTAAAATATGCATCTGGTCAGTGTTAATAATTTTTAATTGATTCAGAGACTATTATTTAAACTATAAGAATTCTATAGTTGGATTTTTATAATAATTACAATATTAGGAATTAGATTTTTACATTACAAGCATCTCAGGTTTTCACACTGCTATTTTAATTGTATTTACAAGTTCTCTGCATTTTGAGATTTTAGTTATTTTAATAGAAATTCTTATAGCAGAAAAATTATTGAGGTTGTTCCCTAAAAAGGAAAGTGTCAACTTTATGTAAAATGGTAATTTTGAGGATGAATTTTGTCTACTTAATGTAGAAAAGGGGTATGTAGTCTTGAACATTTAAAAGAACAGGATTGTCTTTCTAAGCTATTCACATTCTTGTAAAGCAGCCACTTTTGAAACAGAAACTTCAAGATTGTTTAGTTTTCTGTGAAGCAGCATGTTTGGTAAACAAATGCAGAGAATGGGAACATTTTTCAGCTTCCTGAAAAACCTTTAGATGCATGACTGCACATCATCTCTACAGAGAGAAATAAAAATGAGAGCAACTACTTAAAAACGTGTCCAAACATACACATTTGTTATAAACACAAAAATTGTGGACGAGACTCCTTGCTACTATGATCATTATAATTCATTAGACTTTGAATTTATTTTACAGAGTAGATGTTTTTTCTCAGCTGCTTCAGAGTTTGATATACTAATTTAAAAAGTTAAAAATTAATTTATCTGACTTAGAGTTTAAAATGATGTCTGGGTATGAATCTCCCAATTTTCAACAAAACACTTATGATTATACAGAGAAAGATAAAAGATCACATCATCACTGAAAATTAAAATTGATAATAAACCCATTTCCAGAAAATGGGCAGAAATGTTACTAATCACAGGAAAGAAAGCACAGGATTAGGAAAAACAGTTGACAGCTCACCTATTCTTCATCCATCAAAAAGAATCATCTGTAGATGAACACAAGTGTGGAGACTTTCCTATCACTCCCTGACTGTGGGGACCTCAGCTGGTAAACCAAAACTAGACTCATCAGTGACTTAAGCTGAATGTACTTGAGATCCTGGACATTATTTGCCTTAATACAAAAAAATGCAAACGTTTAAAAGTTTTAAGTATAAGAATGATGGGGTGGATTTCTCATGTATAACCAGTTTATCCTCCAATTCTGACACCTGAGAGGGCTTACACTTAGAAGACATAGCCTTCCTCAAGACACAGGTGCATTAGCTGAGAGGAGTGCCAGTTGCCTAGAAAAGTGCTGCAGTGGTGCTGTCTGAGGCTGGAATAAAGGGAGATGCTGCCATTGAAATAGGGTCTTTGTTTTCAGTGGGAATGATGGGATCCTGGGGTAGCAGAAACCAGGAATCAATGTTTAACCTCCAGGGTCAAGGTGGGTATGGTTACTCCACTAGGCAGCAGGCCTGAGATTTTTGTCATGCCTAACTGATCATCAGGCCTGAAATAGATGGATACCCTTCCAAGGTATAAATTAGTATGCATAACCAAAAGATCTCTAGGGCTGATGAACAAAAGCCTGACTTGTGTTGCTATGAGTTGAGTTATGGCTCTAGACTTGTGGCAACTGACAGACTCAGTGACTTCAATAAATCTCCACCTAGTTTTCCCTAAAGGGATCTGCAATGACTTCCAGGATCAGAATGTATTGAGGGTTAGGGTTAGGATTAGGTGAGGAAATACGCATATTTTTGGAGGCTTATGGAACACTGGTTTGGAGCTATTTGCTGTGAATTCAGAATGCTACCTGTGCTGTACCCTTTAGAGTGGAGGCTTATGGAATTCAGGTAATAAGTGGAGTTTTGATCTCAGTTTATCTCATAGTGAGATAGATGGAGCAAGTCCACGAAGCTATTCTGTGTTTTGTTTTGTCAGTTCCTTAATGTATGGTAGGAATATACTTTTTTCAGTACATGGCAAAATCCCCATCTTTGTTTCTCTGACATATGGAGTAATATGTTAGTACATAAGAGAAAGTATGAAGTGGAAGTCCCTGGAGTTCCCCTTAATTAATAAAATAGCTAACCAAATGAAATGCTTATCCCTGAGGAAATCAGGTGACAGTAACTTGTCAAACATTTGAATGATGGAGCTTAGAAAATAGCTATGTATTGTCACAAGTTTAATCAAGTTGCAAATTCAATTGTAGCTGCAGTTGCATTGGAGTTTCTGGCACATGATAAACAGCTGTCGATTTGGGGACTGTATCTTCTGTATACCCATAAACCTAAAATAATCCTAATAATAATTCCCAAATAATCATGTAAGTGGATTGTTTCACTTTTAGGCAGGAATATTCTAATACTTTCATCATATCGTTTCAGGGCTATATCAACTCACTGGCTCTATACATTGGTCAAGACTGAGGGACTTTGATAGTTTTGCCATCCCACAAGACATCATGATGATAGAATCTGCTAAACAAGAAGGAGAAGGCACCTTTGGTCAGCAGCAGCAACGGTAGCATCACCTAGGAACTTTTTAAGAAATGTACAATTGTTAAATAAATAAATAAATAAATGTACAATTGTAGAATCCCCCAGCTTACTGAATCAGAGTCTTCATTTTAGAAAGATTTTCAACTGATGTGTATGCATACTAAAATTTTAGAAATACAAACCTAGATGCTTTAGATTAGAAGATGACTGTGTATCTGGGTATTTACTTTTCTGTAAGGAAATTGGACTGAGGTACAATTCTGTATCAATTCACGAGTGATAGCTAATGATTTAGACATATTAGTAGGGAGATTTGAGAAAAGAGCAGGATTTGAGGATCGGTGACAAGGAGGTCTAGTGAAAAGTTCTGTGGATGGACCTCTTTGGATGGATCTAGAACATAACATATTTGTCTTCCTTGTGGACCCCCACTGCAGAGGAGCTCTCAATAATAAAGTGAAAGGTTAATTTACTTGCCCAAGCCTACATAGTTCCTGCATGAGGGAAATGTAATTTAAACCTGGGCAATTTGGCTCCAGAGTCAGAAATAGGCCATGCTAATGCCAAGCATCCTCACAACCTACCTATAAGAAATTTAGTAGACAAGTCTACTATGTGTGATGCAGATTCCTCACTAAAGGGGATGGTGAGGAGAAGCTGTCTCAAAAAAAGGATAGAGGGACATTCCTCTAGCTATGTATAAGTGAAGACCAGGGAGTGGAGCTGAAAAATGTGCTTAAAAGAGTGTGTTTAGATACATGAACTGGAGAAATTTTGGCTAAACCACAATGCACATGCTGCTGCCCTTCCACCAAATATAGTTTTTAAACTCTAGATCACATAATGCTTAAAAGTCAGAGCCAGGTGAGGGTGTGGTTGGGGAAGTGGAGCTCATGCCTGTGGAATTCAGTGCTGGGAAGAAAGGAACTCGAGTTCAGGATTGGCTTTCTGCACCCCTCCTGGTGCTGGATTCCACTGCAGTGTTTCTGGAGTTGGGTGAATAATCCGTTGCCATTTTAGCATTTGGGAGTCCAGCCAAATCTAGGATAGACTAAAGGTTTAAATATAAAACAGGATACTTCTGCCACTCGCAAAATTAGAATATATCAGAAAATATTTAATGGATCTCAGAATTGATAAGGAATTTAAAATCATAAAATTAATGCAATAAGTAATAAAAGACATATTTGACTGGTTTCATATTTCTGATCATTAAGATCAAACTTCAAAAGAAAATGGAAAATGCATTAAAAAAAACCATTAACCACAAATATGACAGGAAAAATGTCCTTAATAATAATGATCTCAGGTAATAAGAAAAACCATAAGTCTCCATAGAAAAAAAGGGGGAGCTAAATCAACAAATAAATGGTTCAGCACAGAAGATATTTTCCTGATCAAGGAATGTATTTAAAAATAATCTTACTCATTACAAAAGAAATGTAATTAAAACATTGAGACTCTATTTTCAATTTGTTAATCCAACATGTAAAATAATTCTCAATGCCGGTCAGGCTGTGGTGAAACGGGCACTCTTACTTGTGGTTGGCAGAAGTAGAAATTGATTCAACTTTTCTAGAAAGTGTTAGGAAGAGATGAGGGTACGCAGGTGGTAGGTCGGGCGGTAGGGGGATGTGGTCAAGGGCCGAGGGTCGGGACCAATAAAAACAGAGAATAGAAACCATAAAGGCAAGAACTTGAGGTTAGGGACGTTTCCTGACCGGGAGCATGGGCAGGAGCTTATGACCAAAGATAACCTTTCCCTCGTTAACTTAGTAAACTCACACCCCCTAGCACCACGACAGGTCCGGAGCCAGCAATACAGGGACAGAAAATGGGAGGTCACATGACTGCCGGAATCCCCACCCACTTTCCTGAAAAAATATGAATATTCCACCCCAGATTAACATATTATTAGGGATTAGCATAAAGAACAGAGCCTAACCCTGGGACGATGCTGTTCCTTGTTGGAGCAGTCCACTGTCTACTGAACTTGGGAGTGTACTACACTTTATATATTTTGTCTTAAAACTCAGGGTCATCTCCACTCACAGGGACGGAGCGGCTGCTCTATCTAGAATTTACTTTCCCTTTGCTGGTGTGGAAGTGCTTCATGTCTGTCATCACTCCGTTGCACCGGCTGTGCTTGCAGTTCTTCCTAGCAAGGAGCCAAAGAACCAGGACAACACCTTCCAAAACCACACCTGACAGAAAGCAGCTTGCCAGTGTGTCTCAAGAGCCTTGAGACTAGTTATTTGACCTACTTATTTTATTTCCAAGAATCTGTTTTAGTCAGGGTTCTCCAGAGAGACAGAACTGATAAGACACATATATATGAGAGAGAGATGAGAGGGGATTTATTACGGAAGTGGCTCAACTGCTTATGGAGGCCGAAAAGCCCCACGACAGGCTTCTGCAAGCTAGAGAAGCAGGGACGCCAGTAGCGTGGCTCCGTCTAAGTAAGTCTGAAGCCCTCAGAACCAAGGAAGCCAGTGGTGTAACTCTCATTCCAAGGCCAAAGGCCTAAGCCTTGGGAGACCGCTGGTGTGAGTCCCAGAGTTCAAAACCTGGAGAATCTGGAGTTCTGATGTCCATGGGCAGAAAAAGAGCTGCTGAGCTCTACAAGAGAGAGCAAACGTTTGCCCTTCCTCCGCATTCTTGTTCAATCCAGGCCCGCAGCTGACTGGAGGGTGCCTGGCCACACTGAGGGCAGACCTTCCCCACTCAGTCCACCGACTTGCACACCGGTCTCCTCCAGAAACACTCTCACGGACAAATCTGGGGTAGCTTAATCATTCTAATCAAATGCTGAACCAGCTGGGATTCCCTTTCAGCTCAAGAGGGACAGACTCAGTGCCTACTGGAGCACTGAGAATAATTAATGCAATGATTGACAATAAATACTGTTTTACCAGCTATCTGGGTATCCTTTACTTTGGTCAAGCAAATGACTTACTTCAGTTGATTTGATATTCAAAATCAACTGTCACACTGTTCCAAGGAAATAATCATAAATATGGACAAATATTTGTATACAAGATGGTGTGCTGTGCAATTACTACTGAGAAAAATTATAAACAACTTAAATAGTAAACTTTAGGAAAATTAATAAATTATAGTCTGGCCATGTAATGAAAAAATATCTGTGGCCATTTAAAAACTTACATTTTAAAAAATAATGTCAATGCCATAGTTTAAATATCCTCATGATAAAATATTAAGTAAAAAAATTAGTAAATAATCTGTACATATGCATTTTGATTATGTAATATACATCAACAGATATTTTACATATAAAAATTGACATGGAACTACATTTAAAAGTTAGCGCTGTTTATATCTGGCTGGTGGTGTACTGTGGATAATTTAATTTCTCTTCTTTATATTTCTCATATTTTCATATAATAAGCATGTTGCTATTTCTTACCAATAAACAATATGAATTTTAAAATTATATGACTTGTTTTATTCATTCTCATGACATTCTTTCTTCTTACATTTCCAATATTTGAGAGAAGTTTGGGTAAGAGTTATTGAATAAATAAACATGAAAAAGTGCTTTGTAATGTCTTTGGAGAGATTATAGGTGATTTATCTGTTTTGAAACTCTTTAAAGTAGTTAACTATTTTGGTCTGTACAATCTTGCCATATCTGGCATTTATTTAAAAAATGTATAGCAGCTTCTTTCCTGAAATAATTTAAAGCAGTGTATAATACAGAGTATATACAATATATTATACAAAGTAAATGGAAAATCAGAACTAGGAGGAAAATGAAGAAGCAAACTATTGATATGGATTGTCATAATTTGTGTGACTGAGTGTTAGACATGACTCATGCCTGTGGCTAGCACAAGAAAAACCGCTGAAAGCATCGTAGATCTTATTATCAGGAAGGAAAGTGCATGCTTGGGGGAGGGGCTAGGAGTGGGTGGGGAAAAGGTTATAATGTTGGGAGGATGCGACATGTGTAGTTTGAACTCCTCCTTCCAAAGATCGTTAAGTTAATACATCTCTACCAGACATTCTCTCATAATTAACGTCTTCCTTCCAGAAATGGGTTTTGGGAGACAACTCTCCATGAGTCTTCCATGTTTCTGCATGTCCTCCAACAGAGACATTGATTACTTTTATCTTCACAAGGATATGCGTAGAGTAAACAGCTTTAGAAGGTAGAGACAATGTTTTCCTATGGAGTAGAGGGCAGGTTTACTTCTTCTTCAGTATGTTAAAGGTCATTTCTCTCTCTGGAGCAGAGGTCACATAGGTGTGCTTACTGCCAATTATGAAAGATGAGGGTTCTCTAAACTTGTGGTTCTTCAGGTGTGACTCATTATATGTGCACCATCCACTTGGACCCCTTTGTGACCCAAGTGGGACTTGGGAGGCAAGGAGAATAACCACAAACATAACACTCCTGCTGCTGGCTGTGCCTTGAGGAACAAAGTTCTTGAGTACTAAAGCTCACATCTTCTGCCAGCATCCATAAACGGTGGCAGGCTATCTCATTAGCTTGAAAATAGAATAAATTGCAGACTCTCCACAGTTTTCTGTCTTATTTCAAAGTATTAAGGGGGGACAAATGTTTTTGTTACCTTGTATAAGGTTTAGTTGGGGCTTTTGTTGTGCCCTTCACCAAAATAGTGTTCATTGTACCTGATATGTGCATCTTTATCCCTCCCCTTCTTGGTTTCCAATGTCCTTTACATCTCTTTGTGTCTGAGTGCTCACTGTTTAGCCCCCAATTATTAGACAATACATGTGGTGTTTGTTTTTCCATTCCTGAGATACTTCACTTAGGATAACAGTCTCCAGTTCCATCCAAGTTGCTGTAGAAGACATTAGTTCATTCCTTTTTATACCTGAGTAATACTACGTGTGTGTGTGTATATGTATATGTGTATATATATATATATATAGATATTACATTTTCTTTATCCACTCATGAATTGATGGGCACTTAGGTTGATTCCACATCTTTGCAACTGAATTGTGCTGCCACAAACATTTGAACGCAGGTGTCGTTTTGATAAAATGACTTTTTTTCCTTTGGGTAGATACCCAGTAGTGGGATTGCTAGATCAAATGGTAAGTCTACATTTATTTATTTGAGAAATATCCATAGTTTTCCACAGACATTATGCTAATTTGCAGTCCCACCAACAGTGAATAAGCATTCTATCTCTCTGCATCCACATCAGCATCTATTGTTTTCTGACTTTTTAGTAATGGCCATTCTGACAGGGGTAAGGTGATATCTCATTGTAGTTTTAATTTGCATTTTACTGATGATTAGTGATTTTGAGCATTTTTTCATATATTTGTTGGTCATTTGTCTATTCATGCCTTTTGTCCACTTTTTAAAAGGGTTTGTTTTTTCTTGATGATTTGTTTGAATTGTTTGTAGATTCTGGATATTAGCCCTTTATTGGACATACAGTTTGGGAATATTTTCTTCTGTTCTGTAGGTTATCTATTAACTCAGTCAATTACTTCCTTTGCTGTGCAGAAGCCTTTTCATTTAATTAAGTCCCATTATTTTGTTTTTGTTGTTGCTGTATTTGTCTTTGGGGTCTTGGTCATAAATTCTTTGCCTAGACCAATTTCTAGAAGAGTTTTTTCTATGTTTTCTCCTAGAATTTTTATAGTTTCATGCCTTACATTTAAACCTGTCCTACAGGAAATACTCAAAATTGCATTATGTATGGAACAGAACAATAGATATCCACCAGTGTAAAAATCACCCAAAATTAAAGCTCACAGCACAAGAAGGAAAACAAAACAACAAGGTATCATTCAACATAATGTACAGAACAGTATCCCACGTGTCAATATTAACACTGAATGTGAACAGTCTGAATGCCCCACTTAAAAGGCATAGACTGGCTGAATGGATGGAAAAACATATCTCAAGAATTCACTGTTGGACTTGGGGGGTAAGGAGGAAAGGGGCAACATACATAACCTGAACATCTGTACCGCCATATTATGTTGAAATAAAAAAAAAAAAGAATTCACTGTCTCCAGGAGGTGCATTTAATTTGCAAGGACTCACACAGACTCAAGATAAAGGGATGGAAAAGAATATTCCACACACATGGAAACCAAAAGTGAGCAGTTGTAGCCATTCTCATATCAGAATAAAATAGATTTCAAAGCAAAAATTATAAACAAAGAAAAAGATGATCATTTTGTAACAGTAAAGGGACAAATTCAGAAAAAAGATGTGGCAATCCTAAATACATATGCATCTGACACAGGAACTCTCAGATTCATAAAGCAAATTCTGCTAGAACTAAGCAAAGAAATAAACAGTAGCATCATAACTGGTGACACTTCAACACCCCCCTGACAGAACCGGACAGAGCAGAAAATCAATAAAGAAACACTGGATTTAAACGGGACTCTAGAACAAATGAATCTAACAGACATTTATGTAAAATTCTACCCAAAAACTACTGAATGTAAATTATTCTCATCAGCACATGGGACATTTTCCAAGACTGATTATACCTTAGGCCACAAAACAACTCTCAGTAAATTAAAAAAAAAATCAAGGTACCTTCTCAAACATAGTGGAATAAAACTGAAATCAATTGCAAGAGAAACACTCAAATCTACACAAAGTCATAGAAATTAAATAACTGCTCCTGAATGATCCTTGAGTCAATGATGAGATTAAAATGGAAATCAAAAGATTCTTTGAATTTAATGACAAAGGAGGCACAAATTTTCAAAATCTATGGGATACATAAAAAGCAGTCCTAAGAGGAAAGTTCATAGCCTTAAATGCCTACATCGAAAAGACAGAGAGATCACAAATTAACAACCTACTGTCACATCTCAAGGAACTAGAAAATAAAGAGCAAACCAAACCCAAAGCCAGCAGAAGAAAAGAAATAACAAAGCTCAGAGCAGAGCTAAATGAAATGGAAATAAAAAAAAGAAAAAATACAAAGTATCAACAAAATAATAAGTTGGCTCTTTGAAAAGATAAACAAAATCGATAGACTGCTAGCCAGATTAGTCAGAAATAGAAGAAAAAGGACTCAAAAAGCTCAATCAAAAATGAAAAAGGAGCCATTTATGACTGATACCACAGAAATACAAAATATCATCCGTGAATACTACCAAAACCTCTACACACACAAACTAAAAAATGTAGAGGAAGTGGTTAAATTTCTGGAAACCTACAACCTCCTAAGCCTGAATCAGAAAGATAGAAATCCTGAACAGACCAATAATGAGCAGTGAGATTGAAGCAGTAATTAAAAAAAAAAATCTTCCAACAACAACAACAAAAGGCCTGGACCAGATAAATTCGTAGCCAATTTCTACTAGACCTACAAAGAAGAACTGCTATTTACTCTACAGAAATTATTCCATAACATTGAGAAGGAGGGAATCCTCCATAACTCATTCTCCGAAGCCAGCATCACCTTGATCTCCACAATTTTTGACAGTGGTTTGGAAACGGGGGCTTTTCTTGAAGTCCCAATGTCTTATAGGGACTACTTGGACAAAACTGTACTTTTGAATGGATGTACTGAGAGACTGAAGTGAAAATAAGAGAAAGGGAAAAAATCATTAATAGCTAGTGATAGGCTAAAAATGGATTTATCTGGAAGAAAGTAATTATAGCATACAGTATATGAATTTATCAAACAGATTAACAAGATGGATGATGATAAATCCCAGCAATTTTCAAAGAAAATTTACTATTAGATAGTTAATTGCTGAAGCAATGGCTCAAAAATATAATTATGTTTAAATATCTTCTCATTTATGCTGAAGAAATCAAGCAAAAATGATGTCTTCTTTTTGCACAACATTTGTACATAATGCTACCAATGCAAGGCATGCTTAAGTCTTCACACTTCAAAGAAATGACCTTTAAGCCACACTTAGGGAAAGTAAGCTAAAATCTGTGGGGCATTCCAGTTGCCAAGGACACTTGTAATCATTTCCTTAATTGTCCTTGACAATCTTATCATTAAAGATGTGGGACATTAATTAATGATAGAACATCTATTCCTGGAAAAATAGGCCTTGGAGGCACAATAGAGAGCTTATTGTCCGTGCATTCTTTGTGAACCCTGTTTCTACAGTGTGGGTCATCTATGTTCCAAGTGTTGCCTAGATGGCATGTAAACATTTGGAGCACTCTATTGTATGAGAATTGGATTGAATAAAATCAATGCTGATAATGCTGAAAATATGTTCAAAACCGATGTTCCCTAAAGAAGCTTTTATGCCTAGATTAGTATCAGTGTTTAATTGACAGCCTCTTCACTTGGTTAATTACTTGGTCTACTGTGACAGGGAGAGGGAGAAAAGGACAAAAGCATTTGTGTTATGAATAGCTGCCAATAAGAGAATCAAATAAGAGGAAGCCAAACACCCTGTTACGGAATACCGTCTTACAGAAAGTCTTCCTTGTATACCATACGATTTTGTTTGAATGACCGTCCTCAGAAAAATGGAAATTGTTGAAATACAGCCTGTATTTCAAAATACAAGTTAGAACCTTTGTGTTTTTAAGTCACAATGGAGGATAAACTCTGAGGTGAACTTTTTGCCTTCATTTAGCTTTTGCCATAAATAAATGAAAGGCACAGAAACTGAGATATGAAACGAAAATACATGTTGAGGATTTATTCTTTATATCTTTCAATTACAGTATAAACTAAAGTTTTTTCACAAAAGGAACCAAATTGGGATACTATGAAAATATATGCACACATTTATTCTTTGTATCTTGAATTTATAATACCAGAACTTGTAAGAGCTATTTCTCTTCTGGTTTTTCTGGAAGAATGTTAGGGCAATCCCTATTTACTCTGCAATAGCACAATGATATTCAAAGATATTGAAAATATAAACAGGTTCGGAAAAGACAATAGATAGTTTTAGTTCATTGCCTTTTCTGGGTATGTTCTCACCAGTATGACCTCTAAATGTTGTTCCCAAGGATTGGTCCAAGGCTCAGTTTTTGATCCTCTGCTCTTTTCTTTCTGCATGTACTCCTTTCATGATCTCATTTGGCCTCATAGCTTTAAATATCTTCTATATGCTGATGACTCTTGTGTTTGTATTTCCAGCATTTACCTCTTCCCTGAACTCCACTGGGATGTCTAGTGGTCTTAAACTTAACATGTTCAAAACTAAAGCCATTGAGCTTCCCTTAAGCTCTACTTCTCCCAGTCCTCCCTTTTCTTACTCCATTTCTCCACTACCAACCTTTATTTTTACTCCTTTAACTGAAATAGATCCCCAAAACCTTGTGTAAGCGTGCGTGTGTGCATGTATGTTTAATCTCTCAGTACTGCTATTGTTATACATTTATCATTTCTATTGCTATAGTCTCCTCACTGGGCCCTCTCTTCTATTCTCTTCTCTACTTTCATACTATTTTTAGTTGCTTTTCTTTAAACCTAAGCACTTTCCGTATGCTGCCTAATTTTCATCCTCATAAAAACATTCTAGCATAGGCCTGATTATTCCCATTTTATACATAAGAACTTGAGGATCAGAAAGGTTAAGGCTAGTACCACCTCTATGGAAAACAATATGAATATTCTTCAAAGAACTAAAAATTGACCTGCCATTTGATCCAGCAATCCCACTACCGGGTATTTATCCAAAGGAAAAGAAGTCATTTTATCAAAAAGACACCTGTGCTTGAATATTTATTGCAGCACAATTAACAATTGCAAAGATGTGGAATCAACCCAAATACCCATCAATTCATGAGTGGATTAACAAAATATGGTATATTTATACCGTGGAATACCACTCAGTCATGAAGAAGGATGACTTAAGCCTTTTGCAACAATTTGTATGGAACTGGAGGCCATGATCCTAAGTGAAGTATCTAAAGAATGGAAAAACAAATACCACTATTAAATTGGAATTAACTGATGAGCACACATGTGCATAGAGGAAAGTAAATCTCAAAAGAAACAAGCAGGGGGTAGGGGAGCAGAGGGAATGGGCCAGAACCTACCTAACGGGTACAATGAACACTATCTGAGTGATGGGCACAATTTTAACCCTGATTTGAGCATTGCAAAAGTGATCCATGTAACCAAAAACATTTGTATCCCATAATATTTTGAAATAAAAGAAAGAAAGCTTAAGGCATTCATAAGGAGCAAAGCCAGACTTAAGGTCCAGCCTTTATCATTCCTAAGCCTATATTCTTTCTATTAATATTAAACACAATATATATTGCATTCAGGGCATTAACTACCTGTTAATAAAATAAAAACATTGGTCAGACCAGTTGTTTTCTGTCACCCGAAAGACTGATGGACTGAATGCTTCATTTCCAGACATTTGTTTTGTTACAAAACCAGAATCCAGACTTTGATTGGTTTTGTTTGAGTCAAAAATCTGAGTCTGGACTTTTACTCCACGTGGGTTGGAAGTCAAACAAGTCACTGTCCTTTGTGGTAGGAGCAGCAGGAACATTGGAGAGCAAGCCAAGGAAAAGCAGAGGGAAAGTGCATGACTTGGCTCTTCCAGTAAAAACTTGATCTGTGCCACAGATACTCAATCAAATGAATTTATGAGTTTTTTTTAAAGATCTCTATTAGTGCCAAAAATCAAAGCCAAGAAAGGATTCATGCCATGTTGACGGACGTGAGGGACACTCCAGAACTAAATGATCAGGCAAGTCTTACAGTTTCATCCCAGCTTGCATCCCACTTGGATTTTTAAATATTTATTCAAGCAAAACATAGATGTTTATCTTTTTTATTTCAGTTAGGAAGAGGAATAACTCTCATATGTCATCTAATTTGTCCTCTTTAATTTAGGCCTAGATCTGAATGAATATCTTCTGTGTGCTTACGAGTTCTAAGCCACAGTTACTCCCATGACAATGGGGGGTAACTATTCCACCAAAATAGTTGGGATCATCACACTGATCATTTGCTGACTTTTCTACATAAATGCAATGCTCCCAGCCCACTAAAGTCAAAATTAGAAAATATTTACTGAGCACTTATTACATGCCAGGTAGGTATTATTGTTCCCCATTTGCAGATGAGAAAATTGAGATTGAGAGGGTTGAAATAACTAGTTAAAGTCATGCCACTGATTAGTTGTAAACATTTTCTCTGAGCTCTACATCTGAAGCCTAGTGGTTTTTTTTCCTCTGTGATTATTAAAATGAAAACCTAGCACACAAAAAAGTCAATACTTTGTGTTTTGACAATGACTTTTTTACATATAAATGCAATAATTTTACCTTTGTGAGCACAGGACTTAATATACAGTTGACAACATGTCATAATGCTACTACAGTGGAATTATGGCTGTGACTTTATCCATAGAAAAATATTACTCAGATTAAATCATAATTAAAGATAATATACTTAATTTATTTATTTTGTGTGTATCCTAATTTCGATCATTCTCTTTAATACATAAAGATGAACTTATTATTACTAAAAGTAAAGTTTTATGCCCATTATGCTTAAAGTCCAAGTTTAAGAATTTGAGCCACAAACCACTTTTTTTTCTTTTCATCCATACACTTGGCAGGACTTCTCATTTGTTAAGGCCTCTTTATATTGGCGCAAACCACTTTAATGATAGAAATACAACAGAATGTTATGGGACCAGCCAATTCTCTAAAGAAAACATTGATAACGTAAGATAGCTTCTTAAAGCTGGTAGATGCAAACAAAAATGTTTATATAATTTGTTTATAGCACCTGTACAGTGTATAATAATTTGACTCTAGGATATACTTGTATTTAAGATTTACTATGACAACATTGCAATGAGATTCCCTAGATATTTATCACAATGAGAGAAATGCCTGTAATGTCTGTCCCCAATATTCACACACAGCAGTATAGTAACGTGCTGCTTATTAGGGTTAAGAGGCACGTACATGTGGAATTCAATGCCTCAGTGATAGTCAAGGCCACAGTTTGACAGACATGACTGTTTTTCTGACAGAGACACAGGTCTCTACTTCAAAGCATGCAAAACGAGAGGGTGAAATAAGAGGAAACAAAGATCTAGGAAAGAAATCAAATGAAAAAAATCCTTGATATTTGGTAGATGAAAAACCACACACCAATTTTATAATTATTTCAAGTTACAACTAAAGTATTCTAATTGGCATCTGACTAATTTGACCATAACTGTCTTGTCTGTATTACTTACTTTGGGCCTTAACTATTTAAAGTCTAAAATTTTATTTAATTTCTATGCATACATGCATAGCAATTAAATGTATAACAATTAAATAAAATTCTAGACTTTAAGTCTAGAATTCTCACCCCTTATTCACTTCTCAATCTAGACAAATGAGTATTTTTTTTTATCTAAGGAACTTAAAACTGTTCATGTAAAGATCATCAATATTCTCCATGTTGCCAAATCAAACTGACACCTCCCTTTCCTTCTTTTAATTGATTTATTAATAGCATTCAACACATCTGACTATTCCTCTTTTCTCAAACACTTTTCTTAACTTCTATGAAACCACATGTTTCTGATGCTAGAAACGTTGTATAACAACATAGTTTAGACTTGGTCCCTGTTTTGGTCTGTTTGTGCTGTTACAACAAAATACCTGAGACTCGGTAATTTATAAAGAACAGAAATTTATTTTTCACAGTTCTGAAGGTTGGGAAGTTGAAGATCAAGACACCAGTGGGTTTGGTCTCTTCTTCCAAGATGGTGCCTTGAACGCTGAATCCTCTGGAGAGAAGGAACACTCTGTCCTCACATAGCAGAAGGTGGAAGTGCAAGAAGGGATGAAAATCCTCCATCAAGCCCTTTTATAAGGGCACCTAATTTCATTCATAAGGGAGGAACACTCCTGGCCTAATCATCGCTTAAAGGCCCCAACTTCCAATACCATTACATTGGTAGCACCTGAATTTAGGAGGGGACACATTCAAGTCATGACAGTGCCAGATTGCCTGGATATGAATCTCAGCTCATGCGCCTACTGACTCTGTAACCTTGGACAAATTAGTTTTAATTGATCTATGACTCATTTTTCTCATATGTAAATGGGATGATAGCACTTACCTGATAATGTTGTTATAAGTATCAAATGAGTTAATATTTAAAAAACATATAGAAAAATTCCTGGCATAGAGTAAGTACTATAAAAGCATTAGATACTATTATTACTATCTGTCCCTAATTGCTCCTTCTTGGTCTTTTTTGCCACTTCAGCTCATCCTATAATTATTGGTATTACCTAGTGCTGAGTCTCTACCAATTCCCTTTTCCAGTCCCATAACTTAAAATTTCATTTACTTGTCAATGACTCCCAAATATACATCATCTTTCCTTTGGACTCTAGACTCTCATATGGGACTCCCTAACTCAAAAGAGCCTAATCTATAAGCATAGGTAACATTTTGTACAATGAGAAGTTCTGAGGTGGTTATGAGTAACAAGTTAATGAATTTAGCAGCTCAAAGATATCATCACATCCCCAGGGGCTTTCCATTTTCACCTTTCCATCTTTAGCATATCAGCTAATTTTCCTGGTTATAAGATAGTCACGAGAGTTGTAGCCATCACATTTCTGGCTTTCTCAACCTTGGTAATATTGATATTTGAAGCTAGACAATTCCTTGGTGCGGGGGATGCCCTATGCAATGCAGGATAGTTAGTTGTATTCTTAGCTTGTACTTAGGAGATACCAGTAGAATATTCCCGGATTTGATGAACAAAAATGTCTCCATATATTGCCAAATGTCCCCAGTTGTACAAGATTGCCCCCAGCTGAGAATCACTGGTCTAATGAAAGAAAAGGACAACTCCTCCTGTGGGCACCTTTTTATAAATAATAAAACCTTCCCCAGAAAACTGCCCCTCAGTTCTCATTGTCCAGCTTTTTTTCACTTACCATTTCAAAACCAATCCCTAGCCAGATAAATAGGATTGCATGACTGGTTTAAAGTAATGAGCATTTATTCTGGGGGTAGGAGTAGACGCTACAACAGAACCGGCTAAGCCTTTACTGGAGAACAGGAAAACAGAGACTGGTGTTTGCAGGGATTAGCAGCAGCTGGTGCACATCTGACCCACTTTATCTTCGCACTAACAATAAGTTAGCCCATGCCTTTCTCTCTTATCTCCTCCCACTTTCATCATCACTCTCTATATTCTAGCCACACTGTTCTTTCTTCTGTCCCTCAAATCCACATTTCTCATTTCCTCCTTGAGCTTTTTTTTAAACTTATTTACTTGTTCTTCTTTTTGGAATTCTCTTTCCCAGAGTTTTTCTTTTTATTAGTGATACTTATCATTCAGGTCTCAGATCATGTCTTACCTCCTCAGTGACTCCTATCCCAAATTAGCCTCCTTCCCTCTAGTCACTCTCTATTACAGCATCTAATTTGTTTTTTACATTGCACTTTCTGCTTTTTGAAATTTACTTATTCAATTTAGTGGAATAATTTCTGCAGGATAGGCACAAGTTCTTCTTTGTAGGTTTGGTAAAATTTGGGTGTGAAACCATCTAGTCCAGGACTTTTCTTTTTAGAAAGGTTTTTTATTACTGTTTCAATTTCAGTACTTGATATTGGTCTATTCAGGAATTCTGTTTTTTGCTAATCAAGCCTAGGGAGGCTGTGTGTTTCTAAGAATTTGTCCATTTCCTCCACATTTTCCTGTTTATGTGAATATAAGTTTTTATAGTATTCACAGATGAAATTTTGTATTTCTGTGGCACCAGTTGTAATTTCTCCTTTTTCATTCCTGATGGAGTTTATTGGAGTTCTTTCTTTTCTGCTTCTCGTTAACCTAGCCAGAGGCATGTCAATTTTGTTTATTTTTTCAAAGAAACAACTTTTTGTTTTATTAATCTTCCCTATTGTTTTTTGGTTATCAATTTCATTTAGTTCTGCTCTGATCTTATTTATTTCATTTCTTCTGCTGGGTTTGGGGTTGGCTTACTCATCCTTTTCCAGTTCTTTGAGATGATTCATTAGATTGTTTATTTGTGATCTTTCTGTCTTTTAGATGTAGGCATTTATGGATATAAATTCCTCTCAGGACTGCTTTAGCTGTGACCCACAGATTTCAGTAACTTGTGTCTCCTTTATCATTTAGTTCAAAGAATCTTTTGATTTTCATCTTGATTTCCTCCTTATCCCAATAATCGTTCAGCAGAAGGCTGTTTAGTTTCCATGACTTTATGTAGAGACGAGAGTTTCCATTGGAGTTGATTTCTAATTTTATTCCACTGTGGTCTGAGAAGATGCGTGGTATAATTTTTATTTTTTAAAATTTTTTGAGACATGCTTTGTGGTCTACAATATGGTCAATCTTAGAGAATGTTTCATGAGCTGATGAGAAAAATATATATCGAGTGGTTTTTGGGTAGAATGTTCTGTAAATGTCAGTCAGGCCCATTTGTTCTAGAGTTCTGTTTAAGTCCATTGTTTATTTGTTTATCTTCTGTTTGGAGGATCTGTCCTGTTCTGTCAGAGGGATGTTGAAGTCTCCGGCTATTATGGTGTTGCTGTTTATCATTTTGTTTAGATCAACTAGGATTTGCTTTATGAATCTGGGTGCACCTGACTTAGGTGCATAAATACTTAGAATTGTTATGTCTTCTTGTTGAATTGTACCCTTCACTATTATATAGTAACCATCTTTGTCTTTCATTACTTTTGTTGATTTGAAGACTAAGTTATCTGGAATCAGAACGGCCATGTCAGCTTTCTTTTGGCTTCCATTTGCTTGAAATACTGTTTTCCATCCCTTCATCTTGAGTCTGAATGCATCCTTGGGGGTTAGATGTCTTTCCTGAAGACAGCAGATACTTGGCTTTTGTGTATTTATCCATTCAGCCAGCCTATGAATCTTTAGTGGGCAGTTGAAGCCATTGACATTTATCGAGAGAATTGATAAATGGGGCATATTTCTATTCATCCTGTTGAGTTCAGCTTTGTTGCTTTGTTTTCTCTCTTGGGCTATTGTGGTATCTGGCCTTTGACCTTTAGCTTTTGGATGATTTTACATTCATGAATGTTCATTATGCTGATCCATCTAACACTGTTTTGAGTAATTCCAGGAGGGCAGGTCTTGTCTTGATGAATTCCCTCCGTCTTTCCTTGTCTGAGAAGATCTTTATTTCTCCTTTGTATACAAAACTTAGTTTTTCAGGGTACATGATTCCAGGCTGGGCATTATTCTGTTTGAGAAGAGTGAGAATGGGGCCCCAGTCTCTTCTTGCTTGTAAGATCTCAGTTAAGAAGTCTGCTATTATTCTGATGGGTTTTCCTTTGTAGATTACCTGTTTTTTTCACTTTACAGCACGTAGGAGGGCCTCTTTGGTGGTTATTTTGGTCAGTCTGATGAC